>BGPR01017571.1:20498-32307 GCA_013235015.1 Araneus ventricosus | reverse complement strand
AAGCTGATAATGATTTGCAGCTTTCGTCAATGGTTTTGTTTGCTGTTCACAATACTCATAGGTATTTTCGTAAAAATAGCACGTACTTTCGGAAAGATATAAAGTTTTTCTTAAAAAATTCCAACGTTTTCCGCGTGCCTTTTCTTATAACATGCAGAGTTTTCAACCACATTATACGAAACTTACAATATATGTGACAATATGTTAGCGAAGCATTGTATTAAAATCTGAAATAAATACTTGGAATATTTGAGGAAATAAGAGTATTTGTAGTAAATAATTTTTTAATGCGCATGTGCCAAACATAGTGTAATTTTTCTTTCATAATTTTAAAGCCAGATATATAGGGCCGCTTATATAAAATCTCCAGTTGAATACAGTTAGTATTCAGAAAGATATTGCCATTGCAGCGAACCGAATTTCTTTTGCTCAGGACGAGAAACAAAATGATGCGGGTTTTTCCTCAAATTGGATATTTTTTAAACTTGAATCTTCGAACTATTGAAATGTATGAAAGTTGAATATCTTGAATACCCATGTATACGTATAAACTAAATATATAATTTAAATTGCAGTTTGACTATCACTATGCGAAGATTCAAGTTTAACAAGTATCAATTTGTAGAAAAACCCGCGTCATTTTGTTTCTCGTAGAGAACGAAAGAAATTCGACTCGCTGCAATGGCAATATCTTTCTGAATGTTAAAGACATTCAACGGAAATTTTTATATAAGCTGTCTTATATATCTGGCTTTACAATGGCTCGCTAACGTACTGTCACGTATTCTCCAAGTTTTGTATAGTTTATTTTAAAAGTCCGCATTTTACAAGCAAAAAGCATGCATGTTTTTAACTCCTGTGATTGCATTTTTGTCTTTTTGGGTAAGTGCGCTTATTTTCCTGTTTCATGCTCGTTTTCGGTAGTCTACGATCTTATTACTCTCGATTCCCATTCTTCTTCTCTCTAGTTTTTATACGCGAGGGGGGGGGGGGGCTTTAAAGCGAGGAAGAGAAGTTGTATGAGTAAGCAGGTTATCCTGGAGATACAACACAGATGCCGTTGACTGATTAACGGCCCCATCGCTTATGACGGCCGTACCTTCTTGTGTTGTTTCGGCACAAGAGACACTCTTAAAGATATCTATTTTGCTTGGTTGTTTGCTTCGGTGCTATTATCTGAAGCGCTCCGGTCTGCCTCTCAGTGTTTCCACATTCGTAGTCTGGACGGAATATCTTTTATTGTTATTATTCTTTGTTTATGGAATAAAATGTGTTTCCATTCCTTTGAGTCAACGGTTTGCTTGAGTGAAAATCCATAGATTTGTGATGTTGTCAAATCATAGATCTATGAAGTCTACCAGACTAACTAATAACCGTGGGAAACGACTGTTAGTTAGGGCTGCTGTGACTAACAGCGGGATTGTTAGCTCGAGAGCCGATTCGCCAAACACCCGTGTGTTTGTAGGCCTATGTACTTCAAGTCTGTTGTCTTATGTCAAGCCTTGGTGTTATTTGAAAGCTTGGAGAGTGAGGTACCGTTTCATGTGTCGATGTTGTCATCTGATCAGGGCTGAAAGTAATGAGGTATGACCTTGCGTAACCTCAAGGTGAACTTTAAATTAACATATCACAGATTAAACCCGACTTTTATTTCTACTGAGATTCGCTAAGAAGCAAGCTGAACAGTTGTTGAACTTAATCTGCCTATTAAAAAAATTCTTTGTTTTCTAATATCTTTTTCCTGTGATTCTGAAAAACTTTCGCGCCAAAAGAAATTACTTCAATGAGTTTAAATTATTTCATTACGTTATTATTTAATTGCATTTCAGTTATTTGTCTGAGCCTTAAAGATATTAAATTTCTCACATTATAGAAGAAAATCAGAGAAGTTGGAAAACTCTGAGGATCCTCAGGCATGTAAAGATAAATTATTCATTATCTCCAGATAATTGAGCTCTAAAATATTCATGCCAAAAATAATTTTCTCCGTACATCGAGAATATAATGGTCTCTGTTACCACTCGGAGCGCACAAAAACATGCGCAGAATGTTCAAGCAGTGCGTGGCTCTACGAATAATATCCTAGACTTGATATGCTCACTTCCATCGAAAATTGGTAGCTTAGAAGACTGATTTGCCACCCCGAAACCGTTGGGGCTACGACGCAGTCGCGTGCCTGCTTCCCTTCTGTTTGCTTTCTGCTTTTCAAGTCGCTAAGCAACGTGCTCGCGCTGCGAAATCTTACGAAGCCCTATGCTGTGTGCTTTTCTCAGTGGGGAGACCCGTCAGATAGAGATAGTTAAAAATGACGTCGACGCCGTCGCCCAAGAAGTCATCGAGGTTCTCCTTTCGCAAGAAACGGGAAATAAATGAGAATCTTAACAAGGCCTGCGTTGTCGAGCGCTTCAAATACATAAGGTAATAATTTTTTATATCCGCTTTTTGGAAGTTAATCGGAAGCACTTAATTTAACTTTTAAATCCTTGCTTTTTTTGAATTGGTTTTTGGATTTGATGTTTTAAATTTAAAAAAAAATCTTCAATGTATTTTTATGATATTAATATGACAGTATACAGCTTTTAGAATCCTAGTGTGTCTTTTAATGTTTTGTGATTGTGTGTATTCGTTTTATGCGTTGGCAAAATTTTTTATGGCTTTGTGTTTTGAACTTTTATATTCTCTGTATACAACTTTTTATTTTCTAATACATTTTTCGATATCTTTATGATTCACTCATTGTGGCTTTTGTTCTTCGTGTGTTTGGTATTCATTGCACTCGGTAAATGGAGTTTTCTCTGTGGTGTGCTTTTCTTTAAATAAATAAATAAATTACTGGAAGAAACTTTTTTCTTTTCTTCCGGAAACTGGTTTTCGGACGCGAATATTTGTGGAAAATCTTGTTGAAATCGGTTTTTGGATAGTCAGGATAGAATGGCGCATTCTACACATTTATATGCATTGATTTTTTTAATGTTTACATAGCATTGCAAAACAAAGCAATAAATTGTAAATAAAAAAAATTCGGTTTGTATATTGAAGTCACTTGGCGTATAAGGTCGCAATCGCATAAGCTCTTTATTTCGATTTTTGATGTAGATTATGAAATTAGATAAAGCAGTTTTATTGCAGCGGTAGAATGAATTGTTTGCAGTTTTTCCTGCGTCAAAGCTGGTTTAAAAGTTCGGTTTTTCAGCTGTAACAAACTCCGATTGAATTCGATTTTTGAATAGTTACAATAAGCTTTATTGTATCAAAACGATATTTTTATGTTGATTTGTTTAATGTTGAAATTACAAAATGAAGCAATGAACTGAAATGTAGAAAATATTTATGAATTGAACTCGCGTAGATTAAAGATTTCTTTGCCGCATTGTTATGTTTTATGAGGGATATGTTTTTGAATTAGTTTCTGTGTTTTAAAACTATGAAAGTTAAATCCTTTGCATAATTCATTTATATTTGAAAGTTTTATTATCTTTAAAGGCTCTTTTAAAAATAAATATTTTGGTTTATCAATTCGACGAAAATAGTGCTTTGAATTCCGGTTGATAATGCGTCGTACTTGACCTTGAGGATTGATGATAGTTCTGAAGACTCTGTTTTGAGGCTTTTTAAAATATTTTCCAACAGTCACATAGATTAGCCTAGAAGAGACAAATCTTACGCGTCATTTTCAAAAATAATTATTGAAACTAAAACTTTTTCTTTCCTTCGGCCTTTCAAAACTAGACTAGCTTATCGAGCTGGTTTTAAAAATTTGTTTTGTTAGAAAAAATATATCAAGTTTACAGCGAAACAGAAAAAAAAACTATAAGCTGCCAAATTTGTTTTTAATATTTTTTGCATTGATTTTTGTGTTTACCTAAGATAATGAATATCAATCACGAGATATACAAAATACTCCATTTCACTCTCAGTACATTGCATTAATGGTTGTGATATTGTGATGAAAAATGGAAAGGCTAATTTTCAAATATCGATTGTTGGTGTGGCGTGGAAGTTTGGAGAGGGTGGGTCCCAGCTCAGGTGCCGTCCTCGTCATCTGACCGCGGTTCAAAATTACGAGTTCCGTCCCAAAATAGCCTTCGTGTTGCTTCAAAACGGGACGTTAATATAACTAAACATAAACCAAATATCGATTGTTGGTTCAAGTCTGTTATCCTCTCAAAATGAATTATTTGGCCCTTTTTCTTCCTTTGCTTTTCATAGACTTTAATGCATGTAATAGACATTTTATTTCGGCTAAACATTCATTTGTCATGTGACTTTAAATGATTTTTTTAAAAAAAGAAAACTATAGTAAATAAAAAAAATCTAATTAATTATTATTCAAAAGATGTTAAATTATTGTATTAACTCATTATCTGCCATTATCCCCTTTTGGGGGATGTTTTTCTTCACCTAAACTGTTCAATTTTCAGCTTTGATTGTTGCATCTGAATGTTGAACTGATTGCTATAAAAAGTACAAATCCAATAAAAATCATTTTTCTATTTAAAAAAGTTAATTAATTCTAATTAAAAGTTAATTAGTTTAAAAATTTTCAGAAATAGCGTTTCCTTTCATGTTAACATATTAATGCAATTTTTTTCGAAAAAGTGAAATAATAAAGTTTTTGCGTCTGGTGTTTTAAATGTGCTTTATAATTCGATCTTCTTTCAGGCTTCACATTTACCTTAAAAGTTAAATTAAAAAAAAATTAAAGATCTTTCACTTTTCGCGCTTTTCTCATGATTTAATTTTTTCACTAACTAAATACTCAAATGTGTCCTTTTTAATTATAGTTTTTATTATTATTATTATTTACTCAATATCACCGTAAAATATTTTTTTATTCCACCCTTTCATAAAATCTTTGAAACATTAAGTTTGCTGCTTATGCTATTTTGAAACTTTATCAGTATTTTAAAAATGATGTCATTAAATAAAATAAAGTGTCTTGGCCTAATAAAATAGTTGCTTAATAGTATTCAAACTTAATGATTTTTAGCGAATAATAAGTGACAATAATTTAGTGTCTAATGTTAACATTTTCCATGTCACATGCTATTTTTTTTTTTTTATCTTTGAACAATTTTTATATCTAATAGATCCTATGGCATGATATGCTATAATTTAAATGTAAGATAAACTTATGTGTTTGATGTATATAAAAGTTAATGATCATAAAAAGGGGGTAAACATTTAAATTAAAAATTTTGTTTTGTCAAATTAACTATTTAAATATTTCTTTAATTGCCATCGTTGTAGAAACTATTTTAGGTATGTTAGAATTTATCTATTTCTGCTTAAAGTTCATGATCTTCCCTAATTCAATAAATGTTAGTCGCTTGCTGAATATAATGACGTGTTCAAAATTATCTCTTGTATGGTAAGACTGAGATTTATCTGTCTAAAATTAATTGCTCTTTCTTATATGATATATATGTTATGGATTCGTAATAAAAACTATCATCTTATTAAAAACTTCAATATGCCAAAAATTATCTTGCGTGTGTTAAAACTGAGGTTTATTTATTCCTGTTTAAAATTAATTTGGTTAAATTGATGATATTATGGGTTTTTAACAGAAAACTATTATGTGATGAATATTTTTTGTCGCTTTCGTGTGAAGTAGGAATAAAAAACCGCATTCGCCTTGTGATGGAAACTGTGCATTAATAATTTTTTAATCACATCTTTAGTAAACTGTATTAAAATAAATTTCCTCTTCGCTCACCTCTAAGTAAGAATTTCCCACATTTATAGAACTCAGCAATGTGTACCATTCTTGGTACACATGACCTGGAAATGACACTGACGCAAAACCATCTTGTCAGTGAAAGTGGCATCACTCTTTCTGTTAAATATTTTCATCGTGCATCGATCCTTGCGGGCGAAAATGGAGAAAAGAATTTCTCATCTCATTATTTCGTGACGTCAGAAATCTAAAATGAAAGCTTCCCTGTAAGCAGAGAACGCCTTTTGTTAAAATCCATGCTCGGAAGTTAACTCTGTGGCAAATGGCTTTTAAAATCTGATGTCTTTTGATTATTTTATTTATAGATGGAGCAAAGGTTACTTCGAGCTTCTGGCACAGTTTTAAAAGACTAGGGTTCTTCGGAATTGAATTTTCAGGATTTATTATTTTGAAGGGGTTTGTTACACCTCAAATTGTATGATTGATGGAATTTTTGGTAGTGGTTAATGTAGAAGGAGAGAAGCTTTTTCTCCAAGAAGGTTTTATTTATTATTTTATTCAGTTGGTTTTCAGAAAATTCTTAGTTATTGTTGTGTTATTTTTATTTTAACGATACGAATTTCTCTTCCGTCATATTTTGATTAAAATTTACTATGGTATGCTAAAATTGGTTATAAAATTATGCTGATTACCACCGTTATTGATTCGTTTCGTATTTTGAACGAGAAAACATCTTCAACCTTTAATACTGTTACAAACATGGAAAGTCGCTTCCCAGCATTGTGAGTCTTATGGTTGGGGATAGAGTTTTATAAGGGTAAGTATATTATGACTGGCAGCAGCCAGGCCTGGACTCCTGACCTTGACGACAAACTTGGCGACGAAATATGGGATCTCAAAGGTGCTGGAATTTTCTCGATATCTCTATTAGGAGAGGAGATACGCTTGAATGTACTAGATGATTCCATATGGAGGGGGGGGGACTATATAAGGAGTGCGCTTGGATCACGGTGTGAGTGAATGTTGATCGACTGGGATGGCCTTGGAGTACGAACGTCTTTGGAGTTCTATCCACTGTGCGAGCTAGTATGCTGTTAGATGCCGAGCGGTATTGAGTAGTAGTGTGTTGTTCAACTGGAACGACTTGAGAGTTTCGTCTACAGATTGAGCTGTACAGCCGGTGAGCTGAGCGCTATTGAAAGTGCTGTTACTGTTATTACTTGTGAATTGTTGTCTGTTGCGTTGCTAATCTGTTCGAGGTCTATTGTTCCTGTTACCCGTGCTACGTGTTTTCCTGCATATTTGTGAATAAACCTTCATTCTCCATTATCCTGCGTGTTGGACTGTTTACACCGTACACCCACAGAACGATTTTTGTTATAACGTTAAATGCGCTTTTTCCTTCATTATGTATTAATTAATGTCTTCAACTATTTTAAATGACATTTTCATTTAATTTTAAAAGTATAGAAAAGAAATCGAAAGATCTTGCAAAATAAAACGGGAAACAGTGTTCGTGAACGGATTATAGCTCTTTTCTTTTAAAAATGCCACCGAATTGCAGATTCGAGTTTTCTCATAACATTTCGTACAGATACAGTATGTTCAAATTTTATTTATTGCGGCGAAAATTTTAATTGTATTGCTTTTATTATATATCCGAAAAAGGAAAAAAAAATCAAATCTTCAGTATTTAAAAATTTAGTACGGTATGATATAAGAACCAACTTTCTTTTGTAAAAATTTCTATACATATTTGATATAACTGAAGAAAATTTTTGTGCCGTGCAGGTTTTAAAAGTTAATTAATGTAAACTTTAACTAACAACTTTAAAATCACGTTTTTTTATAACGCTTTTTTTTCTTTAATATTATGCAAAACTTCGGTAATTTTAAAAATTTAGTTTTGTAGAGGGTTCTACCAAAATAACTCCCATGGTATTGAAACATCTATAAAATTGGATTTCGAAACAAAATTATTCAAGTTGTTTTATCACATTTCTGTATAGTTTTGAATTATTAATTATTCTAAAATTGTGGTATTATAAAAAATGGGCAAAGAACCACACAAAAAAGGTCTTCCAGGTATATAAATTATTATTTTGTTTTTTTTTTCAAAAAAAGTCATTTTGAATTAAAGCAGAGAAAAAATCGAACATTAATCTTTTCATTCAAGAAACTACTTTCAAATTTTAAGATACGTTACTTTGGGCATAATTTTATGTTTATTTTTAATGAATAGTTTTCGCTCAAATTCTTTTACCGATTTTATTGAAAAAATTAATGAAATGTCTAAACAACGGTATTTAATCGAAAATATTGAAATTAATTCATTTTCTGATAGTTTTGCTATATTTACTTGAATTATTTTTATGAGCTGAACAATAAAATAAATTTCTCTGGAACTTAAAATTAAACACCAAACATAGTACGTTAAAAAAAAAAAAAAAACAAGTCTTTTTGTCTTAGTGTTTTAAATTCCGTGCTAGAAAAACTGTTTGCACTTGTTGACGCATCACATACTCCTTTAGTTTTCGATTGTGTGCTTTTGGCAATTTTTTTTCAAATTTATTTATCTCAGTTTAAAAATTAATGTTCCCCGTAGCATATTTATCTCCGGCATGGCAGAATAAAGATATTGTGTGCACAAGTTTTCATTGTTGTTCCTTTCATTTTTCTCGGAAATGTATTTTCGCGGAGCTTAACAGGAAATTTAAATACTGCATTTTCCCAAAAATTAATTATTTCATTATAAATAGGCCTGTATCTTTGATTTAAAGCAGAGAAAATATCGCTTAATTGGCGCCCAGCGCGTTCTATTTTTTCCCCGCCATCTGTCAGATTGGTCTGATCAAAATTAAATGAAGCCATTAAGACCTTGTCTTCGCAGATCCCTTACAACAGAGGTTCCCAACCTGTGGTATGCGTACTCCTGGGGGTACGTAAAAGACCAGTAGGGGGTACGCGAAATCAAAGTTGTAAATGGCGGTAACAAGAAAACATAAGGCATTAAAAAGTTACAGAATTTCTTTTGTCCAAGTTAATACTTGCCATTTAATAACTGTACCACTTGAATAGTTGATTATTATGAAGTGTAATTTTTAGCTTTTCTTAAAATATGAAACGAAATTATTACAACTAGGGGGCTCTACTTGCTGCCGCTCGCCGACCACCAGGAGGATTGCGTTGCAATCCTCTGATGTTTGCTAGGCAAACCTTGCTCGCTTCGCTCGTTATAATGTGGACGCTTTACGTCGTAGCTGAGATATTGTAAAAAAAAGTCATGATTCGTTGAGCTTCTTTTGATGCTTTTATTTAAGGATAGAGTTATTTGTAGGTAAGGTGCAAACGGATAAAGTGTTTTTTACAGGTGCGAATCAACGGATGAAATTTTATTCTCAGGTACTGTGCATTCGAATAAAATGTTTTTTTGCAGGTACGATGCGTTCGAATAAAACGTTATTCGTAGGCACTGTTCTATCGAATAGAACGTTATTTGCAGGTATAGTGTGTTTGAATAAAACTTTATTTGTATGTATTGCACGGGCAGATGAAACGTGAATTGCAGGTGCAGTAGTAACAGATAAAATGTCATTTACATGTATTTTCCCTTCAGTGAACTTGTACACTCCTGTTTTCTTGATTACACTACACTGTTTTAATTATTTCAGCCTTTTATTATCAGTGGATATGACAGTAGGGGGTACGCGGAAACAAAAAGAATAATCAAGGGTTACGCGAGGAAAAAATGTTAGGGAACCCCTGTTCTACAAGATTGGCGCCCGGGACATCTACACATCCCGTTGTTACACTGAAGTAGTCTGTTATGCAGCGGATTGAAGTTTTTAATTTTACTGTACAAACTTAGATAGTTTCAAATAATGATCCCGAAACCTATTAAATAGTTCTTGGTACCCTATAGCGTAAAAGCTTCCGTTACATATTCATTTTCGTGCTGCACTGCTAAACGTAAATGCATTGCTAGGATCGTGAAAATGTTGTCTTACGTTCATGCGATCGCAATATATTTTTTTCCATTTGGAAAGGAATCCTAAGAGCAGATGTTTCTGGCCTGTTGCAATAGCATTTTTACTTTCTTGTGTACTTCGTATACAAGAAAAAAAATTATTAAAAATCATTATATGAATGAACATCATTAATGAAAGTAAAAAAAAAGCATTGTAATCGTCAAAAAAAAAAAAAAACCCTCGAAATGTTGATGGACCTTCATGTTTCAGGCCTTCCTGAAACAGATAAAAAGCATTTTTGGAATTATTTACTTTCGGAATTATACTGCGGTGTTGATGTCTGTCTGTGCACACAATAACTCAAAAACGGAAAGAAGTAGACGAATGAAATTTGCTTATATTCTTAACACCGAAATTGGTAGATCTGTGTTCGAATTTTGCCAAATCCATCAAAGGAAAGTATGTCTGCCTGTGTGTGTATTGTTGCACAAAGTCTTACTGTGGGTGTATGGTGTAAACAGTCCAACACGCAGGATAATGGAGAATGAAGATTTATTTACAAATATGCAGGAAAACACGTAGCACAGGTACAGGAAACAATAGTTCTTGCACAGATTACCAATGTAAACAGACAACAATTCGCAGGTAATAACAGCTCAGCACTTTGTTATCTAACAACAAAAACAGTCAGCAAATAACTAATAACTAGTAGACCATAACTGCACCTTCAATAGCGCTCAGCTCACCAGCTCGCACTGCGCGTAGAACTCCAAAGGCATTCGTACTCCAAGGCGATCCCAGTCGATAAAAGACGATCTGCTGAACTAGGTGCCGTCCTTAAATATTCTCTCCGACAGGCCGTGACGTCACATGGTGTTTTCTCGCGTATTCTTTTTCCTAATAGAAATATCGAGAAAAGGGTTGCATTTTCGGGTATCACCTATTTGTCGCCAAAATGGTCGCCAAGGTCATGCGTGCCATAAGAGTCGCTGAGGTCACTCCATGCTTAACCTTGTAAAACTCTCTTCCCAACCATAAGACTTGCATTGCTGGGAAGCGACTTTCCATGATTGTAACAGTATGAACTCGAAAGCAACGAGGTAGGGGAGGTGAAATTTGGCATAGCTTTATGCGCATCAAATTTTGGCTTAAATTTGTCCTCGGATTGTCTTTCTGTTGGTTTGTCTATTCATGAATATCTAGCAATGCCTTTTGGGCCAATTACGGTTTGAACAATTCCCTTTTTATAATTAATACGTTTTTTTCCTTGATAACTTAGACTTTGGGGCTTCGATCTCTGGGGTTCCCTTCTTGATATTTAAGTTAATTTATTAAAAATATGGTACAAATTTTTGTCTATTTTTTATACGGATTGCTGTTGTCTATTTTTTACTATTACTGGACACTCCCCGCGAGAACTTATACCTTGTGCTTTTAATTTGACAATTTTAGTATTGGAACTTTAGTTTTTACAACTAATTTTAACATTTTAAGAATTTTTCTATTTAACTACCAAATCTGATAGGTGCTCTGAAGTATGAGTCTCGCTGCTCCGAGTGCACGGGTCTTGTGCTGTGCGTGTGTTTTCTTTTGTGTGTTTACCTTTTAAAGTTTTAGTGTCCTTAATGTTTTAATTGTTGGTTTTAATATTCTAGCGTTTTAATATTTAGCGTTTTAATGTTTTAATATTTTAAGGGTTTTTTCAGTGGCATTAGTGTCATTTATTGTGATTTTTGATTCCTCCGGCGGCCTATTTTCAGCCTTTTACACCCTTTAGGGTCGGCCGGGCCTCTGTGAGTCTTAATAAATTCATGAGTATCTGAATACTAATTCATTTATTTACAACCCGCCCCGGCTCAGCCTACCCAAGAGATCTGAATACTAATGTAACTCAAAAACACAACAAGCTGGATGATTGAATTTTAATGTACTATTCTTACTCCAAAATTGTAGATTGTTTCTAAATTTTGTGTTTGTATGCGTGCGTGCATGTGTGCTTGCGTGCGTGCATGTGTGCTTGCGTGCGTGTGTGCGTGTGTGCTTGCGTGCGTGCATATGTGCAAGATAACACAACAAAGCAACGACCTAGATTAATGAAATTTGTATCTGGCGACTACATTGACACTTGAAAATTTGTATCCATTTTGGACCCAATCGGTCG
>BGPR01017571.1:0-19300 GCA_013235015.1 Araneus ventricosus | reverse complement strand
TCACTTAAAATTGCAGTTCATTTCCGCAAAACAGATATGTTTAGCGTGCGTGCGCTAGATACCGATAGAAATTTGGCATAAACATACTTTGGAGGGTAGAATGTTCATCTCGAAACTTTAATTAATTTGAAACTTTATTTAGAATTTTTATTAATTAAAAATCAACCTAAATTTTGAAGTTTTTCCTTGAAACGCCCCAAAGATATAAAAGCACAAAAATTAGTTTTACACCAGCTGAAAATTTAAAGAATTATCTTTTCAATGATATCAATTAAGTTGTCATGTACGATTTTTTCTCTTATTTTAATAAATTTTTTAAAATGTTTTTTGGCATAATTTAAAACAATACTTTTCATTGTTGCAACGCATTTCAAACCGTTTTCATTGTTTAAACAAATATTTAATTAAAGTGTGTCTCTTCCATTGTTGAAAGCTAAGAAAATATCTTACTGGATTTTACTTTCTTCTTTTATTTAATCAATTTTTCTGTGAAATCTGTAAAGGAAGTCTTCATGATAGTAAGTATATAATGAAATAATCCAGTAAACTGAATGATTATCGTTGCTATGTTTTAATTCTTTTTATCAGCATGTTTTAAGCCAATTAGCATGCTGCTGGATGTAAAATGTACCGCGCCAATTTAATGTTGAAATCAAATGCGTATTTCACGTTAATGTAGACAAGGAACAGAACAAGTGCAAAGCTAAGAAAAGAATGCGTGTTAAATGTCTATAGCAATTTGAAGCTTAAAACTACTTTGTTAAGGAAATCATGAATATAAAATTATGCATAAGAGATTCAGTTGAAATTATATTTCCGGCGATCAAGTTGGTCGCCGAAGGCGGCTACTAGTGTAATAATAATTACAGAACATTAACCTTTAAGATTCCGTTCGGGTGGCCTTTTGCCAAACTAATGAAATTTAATGCGGACTTTCAATACACAAAGGTACTCCACCCCTATCATCGGAGAACTGGCAGCTAAATCTCACACCAACAAGCTGGTCGCCGAAGGCGTCTAGTATTACATATTATAGTCACGATCTAGCTGTGGGACCGAAGGATCGCCAGTTCGAAGCCCGATTCCACCAAAAATCCACTGTGTTCGTTAGCCTGGTGGACGTATAATCCGTTGAGTCGTTACATGTGCCCGTTGTTGTGTCGTGGAAGTTTGGAAAGTGTGTGAGGGGAGGGAGTCGGCGCAGCCTCGTTATCTGACTTCAGTTCAGAATTAGATGTCGTCCCTAAATACCCTTCGTGTAGTTAACGGAAGTTTATCTTATTAAACTGAAGTTCAGTTTTCTATGATTACAACTTCGTTTCGTTTTCTTTCCACTCCCGAACAGCGAGGTTTCGTTATTTTAAACTGGGCATTCACAAGAAAGAAAGGCTAAACCATTTGTTCCACTCATTTGTTTCCACTCATTTTAGTCGAAAAATTAGGCAAAACATTCACGGATATTCCAAAGTTTGTTTTGAGACAAGGTTCAAAGTCGCAGAATTCTGCCCACCCATACTCCTCCTCCCCCACACGGGGGATTTCGAATTTCATTTCTAGCCTCGATGCGAGATCCCAATGTAGGCAGCTCCTTTGTTTTGCCTCTAGCCTCGCAGCGAGGTCCTCAAAAGGCCATCCGACCATTCCATTCAAACTATTCGGAATTCCACCACTTCCATTCCGCTATGCCAATTTTCATTGGTTTTTAAAACTGACGATTGGTTTTTCCTTCCCGTGTTCCAAAAATTCCAAAACGGAGGGACGATGAAGGGCCCGCTTTACAGCTGCTACATGTAAATCGGACTATTCTCTTCCAAATGGCGATAGCATTTGCCTTTGGTAAGGTCCTTCTGAAGCTGCAGAATGTCTGTGCAGGACAAGGACTAGAGAGGATCTAGTTCGTCTTCCTGGAATCCAACTTTTCCGTTAATTTCTTTGAAATTTTTATGATGATGAAATTGACTACACCTAAAGCACCTAGGTTATTAATGAAAGGCCACAACGAATATATTTGTGCAACAATATATTGCGATAATTTTGTGAGATAATACTTTTCGATTCTCTAGGTCAAGGATGTCAGACTCGCGGCCCACAACGAATATCTTTGCGGCCCGTCAAACATAACAGTATGTAACACAAATTTTAATAAAAATTTTGTAGTTTAATTTTTAAAATTCCTAATTATACATAATGATTATTAATAACATTGAAGTTGTGAATGCATGAAAATTCAGTGAAGTTAGGATGCCTGAATTTTACAAATACTTGCCAAACAGGTTTTGAAACACTCGAAAAATTGGCATATGAAATTATATCCATGTTTGGAAGTACTTCGGTCGGTGTGAGTAATTATTTTCACTTATGGAAGGCAATGTCTCCTGTCAGATAAATGATTACTAACATTAACAATATTATTGTCCTTGTTCTTTTTTATACTGTGTTTTCGAAATAAACCTGGGTTTCTGTCAAAGTTGAAAGTTTCTTTCATTTTTGCGCCCTACATAAATGTACGCTTTGCCTAGCATTTGAGTTTGACATCCTTGCTTTAGATCAGGGGTTCCCAAACTTTTCCCCTCGCGTACTCCTTGATTATTCTTTTTGTTTTCGTCTAGCATTTGAGTTTGGTATCCTTGCTTTAGATCGGGTGTTCCCAAACTTTTCCCCTCGCGTACCCCTTGATTATACTTTTTGTTTTCTGCCAACATTTGAGTTTGACATCCTTGCTTTAGATCAGGGGTTCCCGAACTTTTTCCCTCGCTTACCCCTTGATTATTCTTATTGTACCCCTTGATTATTCTTATCCGTGTACCCCCTACCATCATATCCAACTCCCCCTCGAATCTTCCGTCTATGCAAAGAAGTTTTTATCAATAATGTTACGGTTAACTTAAGTTAGCTTAAAAGTGAAATGACTCGAATTAATAGCATATTTGCGAAAATTATTTTTGATTTTACATTTTATTCCATTTTTACAATAGTATTAGTTCAATGCCAAAGAAAATGAAACCAGTATTGTAATTATTTCGTTTCAACTTATAAGGATAGCTAAAAATTACACTCAATAATAATTAACTATTCAAGTGGTATAATTATTAAATATCAAGTATTCACTTGGAGAAACAAAATTCTCGAATTCTTTTAATCCCTTATGTTTTCTTGTTTCCGCCATTAACAACTTTGATTTCGCGTACCCCCAAATGGTCCTTCGTGTACCCTCAGAGTTACGCGAAGGACACAGGTTGGGAATCTCTGCTTTAGATAATCTGGAATATCTGTCTCGAAGTCAGAATATCGTTTACCCGTGAAATGTATTTCTTTTCTAGCGCCATACCACTTTAACATCGTGAAACGACCGTCGAGTTGATTGATTGACTGGCGCCAATCACGAATCCTATCTAGAACCGATGCAATCAAATGCACTCGTAAATTTCGTGCACCTCCTTTGCTTTCCGAATGAGAATGTTGCTAGTCGTTTCTAGATATTGGCTGTGTTTGCTCCAAACGTAAATAGAGAAAGTGTAAGTAGGAAAAGAATCGTTAATTGTAAACCTTTCCTCTGCAAAAAAACCCACCGTCGGTAAAAATAAATGAAATTTTCAGTTCTGTAGTTCGGCTCAATGTATACTTGCCGATATTTTACATTTAGTTAAACTTGTATATAAGATTGACAGATTTAGTTAAACGTATTGTTGTGTATACGGTTGAATCAGTCCAAGAAGCAGGATAATGGAGATCGACGCTTTATTCTCGAATATTCCGAAAAACATGAAGCAAAGGTAACAGAAAAAACACAGCACTTGCAGAAATTAGCAACATAATCAGGCAGCAAATCACTAACAGTAACAGCTCAGCGTCTAGCAGCTGACCAACTCGCAAAGCGAACAAGACTCCAAAGAGATTGATTCACTCGATCACCTCTCGGTATTTATGCATTTTCCCGACAGGATGTGACGTCACATAGAGTCATATAGTACATTCTGTGTATCTTCGCTTCTAATAGAGATAGGACGAAAATTCTAGCATTTTTGAGGACCTTCGTTTTGTCGCCAAGGTCGGGGGTCATTGGCTGGCACTTCCCCAGGCATTATTAAAACCTCTCTTGATGTATCTTTCCAACCATAAGACTAGCATTACGGGGAAGCGACATTGTAGGTTCTTAACATTATAATATTTTTCATTCTGCTGTAACGAACTTATAAAGTATGAAATCGTATATAGTGCTCTACTATTACGTTCAAAAAGTTCCGGAATTTATTTTATTACAGAAAAATGAGTACAGATGGAAACTATTTTTTTTGGTGTTGCCTTCGAAGTAACTAACCTGTCTGACTAGATATTTTTGCCGTCGTTCATAGATGTAAATGTGGGTTGCAAGCCTCCTTTTGCCACATTCTCCAGTGCCTTCGTCGCTGCTCACTGCACTTCTTCGGAACTTGAGCGTCGTTGCCCCTTAAACAAATTCTTCATCCGAAGAAAAAAGTCGCATGGAGCGAGGTAGGGGAATAAATTAGTTGTGGAAATACCAGAACATGGTGTCTTGACAGGTAATTTGACACGAGGAGAGACCTATGTATCGTGATGGAGAACTCACGACTTGGTTTTGCAAAGATCGGGTCGCTTGTTTCTCATCGGATCATGCAGACGTTTAACAAAAAAAAAAAGTTCTGGAATCTCTACAAAAGTTTTTCGACTGGCATTTTCCACAATTTATTTGACACTGGTGATTTATTCATCGGCAGTGGACACGGAAAGCTGTGTGGACTGATAGTCTCTTCATATTTTCGCAACAATGGAATATCAACATTTCGTTCGCATATGTACTTTATACGTATCAATCTCAAATGCACGCTCACAGCTGGCGAGAAATCGACAACTGTCAGCTCTGCGGTAACAAATTTAAGACACTGAGGTCACTTTACTTGTTGGAATATAAAATATTACCAACATTTTTGCAGAAATCGTCTTTTTTCACATCATTTAAAACTTGAAATCTGTAAATGCATTTCAAACTAGTGGGGTTGTTTTCCCCTCGACTGTCTCATTTACTTACACAATATAGCGCGTTTGTGCTTCTTACTGTTCAGCAACGGATTCCGAGACTGCCACTTTTAGACGATTGTACACCGGAAAGGGGTGTCAGGCAATGAATCATATGAGCGCATTTCCGGAGTTCTTTGTTAGATCACTCCCAGTAAAATGCTAACATCACCCTTCCATTCTTCACTTTCCCCCTATTTTGTTGAAAATAACTCCGCCCGGCGCATGCGCAAAAGCGCGGAGGGTTTCCGAATCCGTTGCTAAACAATAATGTAGTGAAAATGGAGTAGGGGAGAGTGGGATAAAACCGGGCACCCTTGATTCTGGCGCTATTATTTTTCCTCTAGATACTGAATTACATTGTACTAGTCAAGAAAAAGGAACAGTCGTAGTGGCGTGTTGTAGCTGTTGAATGCACTGCATCTGTGAAGGTTTATATGTTTTAAGACGTCAATTCTCTAATGTTTGTTTGTTTTTAAACTATTCTTACTTAATAATCATTACAGTTACAAAAACTCTATTTAGTCCAGCTTATTTATACGTTTACTAAGGATTTATATGCGATGAAACAATAAGGATTTACTCCAATAATTGCGTGGTTCTATTTCGTTTTTTATAACCTCTGCACTCGGAGTAAAACCGGGTACTCCAAGTGGCGTAAGTGGTCAGTCAGTATTGATGATTCCTCCGATTAAGACGATAAAAACACATCAGACGTTGATTGTTTATATTTTAATGATGTATTTTCTAATTTCAATAAAGAAGGAGGTTAATCCAATGTAAAAACTGTCTTAGTTGTGCCCAGGAAAGCTGCAGTGGTGCGGAGGAAGAAGACGACTTCTTTACATGTGAATTTTGTAACTAATATTCTTAAATTGTCATATAAAGTAAAAATGATTGCAACTTTTCCGCTGAAAATCGAGTTTTCCTTTTTTCTCATAACGTTAACATGTGTACCCGGGTAGTTTGACTTCATTGTTTTTTTGTTTTTTAGTAGTTTGAATCATTGATTAAAAAAAAAGTGATGAAACTGTGACTTTTCAGAAAAGATCTATTGTACTCCAATAAATAATGAATATTTTAATAAAATTTGACAAGCTAAATGTCTAATATTTTGGCTCCGACAGGCCTTTGAACCTTGGCTACCCGATTTTACCCTACTTTCCCCTATACATTTTCTTCCCTTTGGTCGGTTTGGCCCAAAATTTACCACATATCTAAGACTAAATACCAAATCTTATTTTTATAACATGTTGCGATTCTGATTTTTCTCGTTCATGAACACATGTATAAATAGACCGATGGACAGTCAGGCCTTCGACGGATTCAGTCCAAAATTTCATTCATGCCCAGAATTTTAGTGATAAAACCATATGCCAAATTTTATCCTTCTAAGTCGTTGTGCTTTTGAGTTATCGCGTTCACATGCACACGGACAGACAGACAGACTTCCCATTCGCGGATTTCGTCCAAAAGTCGATAGATACAGTGAAACCTCTTCGAACAGCCACCCCTCTTAACGGCCAATTTTTCGTGGCACGGATTTTTCGGCCCATAGATCTAATGTTAAAATAACCCCTAGCAACGGCCACCCAACACCTCTGAACGGCCGCCGAGTGGGTTCCCCATCCCATTTGACAAACGTTTAGGTTAGAGATTTACTTTTTAAACTGAAAAACGAACTTGAAAAAATGGTTTTTTCCGAGAAGGGTAAAAACTTAAAACAGTCACAAATTGTATCTTTTTTTCAAAAAATGTAAAAAATTATTAAATAAAGTACTATTTTCTCTTTAGATAAGTCTCAAACTTCATTTTAAATAAGAAATATGTATCAAACGTCTTTATATTATGTATTATAGCAATTATCTTGTAATTGTAACGAAAACCCTTCAGAGCGGCCACCCCCTCTGAGCGGCCAATTTTTCTCTGAACGGAGGGATGGCCGCTCAGAGAGGTTTCACTGTATCTACAATTTTGATGTAAAGACCGCATACCAAATTTCATTTGTCTAGCTTGTTCCGTTTTGGAGTGATAATGTTCACAGACAGACGGAAATATAATTTCAAAAACGTTTTTTTTTTCGGACTCAGGAACGTTGTAGTTTTATTTAAATCTTGCGACCGAAGTTCTTGACTATTGCAGTACTTTGTAATACCTCGTAAATAGAAAGTAAAAATGTGTCTGCAGAGTTTGTCTTTCAGTATTAAAAATCTCCATATCTAGCCTGCCAGCTTTGTTAGGAAATCTGTAACCAATGAAAGGTTTTCAGAAACCACTTTCCACTGCGATAAATACAGTGGATTGACAAACAATAAATTTCTGCTTAGTTCACTTATCTCCCCCACATCTTTTGTAATATAGAAAACCAGCGGGAGTGGCCTCCCCTAAACTTTCTCGTATACTTTTCAAATATTTGTCATTTCCCTTCCCCCTGCGTTGATAAAAAGTTCGAACCAACTGTAACCCAGAATGCAATGACTATCAGAAGGTTTTTCATTGTTGATTATAGTGATAGTAAAATATTGAGTTGAAGATTCATATTCAAAAAGATAGGTATATATTAAAACTTCGCAATATTTTTTTTTTTATCAAACTCTAGCAATGCGAATTCCGCGTGCGGAGAAGAAAACGGAATAGCTTGCGCATGCGCAGAGATTGCTTTCAATACGCAAGTAAAACGAGACGCCCTAAATGTTTGCTTCCTTACAAAATCTCGCCGCAGAATTGGTTTTTGGCAAACTGCCAAGTTTCGGAGTATCCCTTCTTTGCACAGGCATTTAAGCATGTGCATGGAATTGAACAAGTATGCTATTATACAGACCGACAGACAATCAGCCCGTTGACGGATTTGGCCCAAAATTTTATACGGACCTACATTCATGACGATAAAACTGTGTACCAAATTTTAGCCATCTGGCTTTTCAAGTTTTTGAGTTATAGCGTTCGCATGACTACGAACATACAGACAGACAGACTTCCCGTTGACGGATTTTGTCCAAAAGTTGATAGAAACCTACAAATTATGTTTAAAGACTACATACCAAGTTTCATCCCCGTAGCTCTAATAGTTTTCGAGTTATCGTGTTCACAGACAGACACACAGACATAATTCCAAAATTGTGTTTTTCGGACTCAGGGAGGTCTAAAACGTGGAGATTCGTCAAAATCTCGAGTTCGAATTTTTTGACGATTACAATACTTACTCTTTGTACACTTCGTATACGAGAAAGTAAAAATCAGCAAACTTGATCTACCAACAGTTAGTGCAAAATTACACAAAATTAAAATATTCTGAATTCGGCTTTTTTTACTTTATCGTATACAAAGAGAAAGCATTGTAATCGTCAAAAAAATTCGAACTCGAGATTTTGACGATTCTCCACGTTTTAGACCTCCCTGAGTCCGAAAAACACAATTCTGGATTTATGTCTGTGTGTGTGTGTCTGTGAACAAGATAACACAAAAACTATTAAAGCTACAGGGATGACATTCGGTATGCAGTCTTTACACATAATTTGCAGGTTTCTGTCAAATTTTGGACAAAATCCGTCCACTGGAAGTCTTTTTGTATGTCCGTGTTAATGTGAACACTATAACTCAAAAAATTAAATAGCTAGGTGGATAAATTTTGGTACACAGTTTTAGTATCAGGAATGTAGGTCCGTATGGAATTTTGGCCAAATCCGTCAACGGGTTGACTGTCTCTATAATCGCATTCTTTTGAACACAACAACTTCTTTAAAAAATTACTTTGATGAATGAAATTTGGTATGTGACCTTCTTATCTTAATGGTAAATTTGTGTTCGTTTTTTGTGTCAATCGGTTAAAAAAAAAAGGCGTTCAAATTGCAAATTTCGTTTTCTTAATCTTACACCCAACCCTATTGGTAATCACGCCGGCTTCTAATTCCACTCCCGCGTTGGACGACCTTCGGAAATCGTGGTATGACGTTTTGCTTATTTTTTTCCTCCACTGCATTAGGGGTTCTTGTTCGTTTTACTGTCTTTTAGCTTATTTTTTTCTCTACATGTGTTAGGAGTATACGAGAAAGTTTAGGGGAAACCACTCCCGCTGGTTTTTTCCTAACCTAGTACATTCTGAATGTACAGAATGAGCACAAAATCTTTCACTAATTACAAACATTTATTCCAGAGATTCTATCATGCCCAGACATATATTTACTTTTGTAAATTGTAATTACTGTAATTGAATTTGTAATGCGACCTTAGCAAATTTAAATATGGGCCTCCTTTATAGCAGGAGAAATGTCAAGCCGGTATTCTAGTTCTCACCACGTGTTTTCTCACATTTCTTCTGTAACGCTACACGCAGCGTCTGTTATCCAGGGTTTCAATATCATGAACTGATGGGACTGATACTTGTAACAACGTCTGAACTCCTATAGAACAGAAGTGGCTGATTTGGTTTCATGGAACCGTAAAACTCATTGCGGTTTTTCCATCATCGACGCTATTTCGTTAAAAACAAAATTTGGTTTACTGCTTAGATTTATAGATTACTTTTGCGATCTCTTCGACAATAGGAAGAAAGAAACTTTAAGAACAGGCTAGGAAATGATTTACACTACTATCTTAAACCGTTGTTTCATGGTGACGTTCTGTGCTTCGCGGTCACTCTGTATATCTTATTATTGTTGTAATTATTAAGCTTGACTTAATTTTATCGTTTTAATAACAGACTTTAATGTGATTCTTTCAGTCCTTTAAAATAGGGGAGAATTTGTATATGCTAGGAACAAAATTAAATCACAACGCAATGATATATTTATTTAGTTACAATACATTTCATTATTTAGTACTTTCCCATTTCCAGTATGGTTTTGTTCTTCATAGTCTTTTCTTGGGTAATTTTTATTTTGCTTTTAGTTTCCTAGTTGAACAGCTACTGTAAACAATACAAAACAATTCTGTCTAACAAAATAAATAATAGAAATATAAATTAAAAGGTAAAAAAAGAAAAAGTATATATAAGAAACAGAAGATTTAAACAAAAAACAATAATAATACACCTATTTGCGTGCTCAACGCAACAGCATCAAGTAATTGCATCAACAAAAATTACAACGATTAATATTTAAAACACATAAAATAGAATTTAGAATGCAAAAGAAATTATTCAAAATGGAAGGAATGAATAAGAACTCGTATGACGAACCTTTTCGAAGACCACTCGCCATATAGGAGTTTTAAAATGGACAAAATTTTCTGTCAAGGGTAAGATTATAAATCAAAAGTATACCCTTTGTGGCCTGAATTCTGTCCAACCGCAAAACGAGAAACATTTTGAAAAATCAAGAGGCAAAAATCCTTAATAAAATCCAAAAGAAACTAGAGTTTATAAAATAATTTACCCTCTCTGCCAAAATTATTATGAAAACATATGACGCCAGACGCTAGGTGACAAAAGGAGTAAAAAAAGTACTGGAAGCTAGCAACTAGCTCCATCTATGAAAAAAAATTCCAACTAATTAATCATAAGAAAAAGGCTAATATTAAGACAGTTATAACAAAAACAATTGAAATGAGCTATTAATAAAGAAAAATTATAAACTTTTATTACTCATTTGAAAAAAAAAAATTAACATTAATGAAAGAATCTGGGAATCCGTTGTCTATAAGAATATTCTTTAAATTATCTAAAGCTTTAACAAAATTTACAAATGTTATTACAAATGTTATTTATTCTATTAATTTGAGAAAAAATGGAATTCTTTAAAATTTTAAAATGAAGATTTGAATGAAAATTACAAAGTGTTATAGCCTTAAATTTATATTCTTTTCTTTTATCAAAAATAACAATAGAGACTTCTGAATTTAATATTTCAATTTCCATATCTAAAAAGTTGCATTTGTTTGTTTCATTATTAGTTTTGTTTAATTTAAGTTCTTCTGCATAGCAGTTATAAATGGATTTAAAATTATCGTAATTAAACACTAAAAGGTCATCAATATAACGGAAACCACATATAAATTCATTTTTAATTAAGTCTCTCTCATATGAGTGAAGAAATATATTGGCTAATGCACTAGAAAAACTACATCCCATAGGAATACCAAAAACCTGCTTATAGTAGTCAACTCCATTAAAGAGATAATTTTCACATATATTAACTCTGCATATTTCAAGCCATTTATTTTTATCAATTAAGTCAGTGTTAAGGTATAAATAAATCGCGTTCTTATATATACTTTTTTTCCTTTTTTACCTTTTAATTTATATTTCTGTTATTTGTTTTTGTATTGTATTAGAAATAACTGCAATGTGCGCCATTCTATATAATACGAAGAGTTTTAATTAATTTTTAACTAATAAATTTATAGTTAATATCTTTGTTAAATTTTGTTAATTATAACTGTCTAACAAAACACATTTAATTTATTGATAATTGAGCACAAATAATCAAAACTGGTTTAAAAAGATGAAGAGATAATTGAAATAAAATCTTCCAAGAACTTTGTTAAGGGCGCAGGATTCATGTCAATTATTGAAAGACTTGACACCTCTTCTACGTTTGTTTGACATAATTACTCTTCAGTATCACGGAACATCTGGAGAAGAGCTCACTGTAATACGTAATTCATTCCTACTAAAGGACTAATCATTTGCCATTTAAACAGTTTCTCTCTATAGCATTCAACTAAGCTAACTCAATAACAATGAAGTAGAAATGCCTCGGAATATGTTACGCAAATGTGGGAAGCGGTTTTGACTTTAGAATACGAGCTAAACTCTCGTTTTTTTATGTTATTTGAAAACTGTTGCACCTGAATGTCTAATTTATGAACCACAATCAAATGACACGACCTACATTTGAGCTATAACTTCCACTTCGTCCCAAATGAGAGACAAACATACACTTCAACACTACACGATTCTGAAAATTATTCTTTGTTTCTGTCGTGTCACAGAATACTTTATTGTATGAACCAGGGCTGCCATATTGGCCTTTTTAAGGCCAAATTATAGAAAGTTGGCCTTTTTTCAAAGCCCTTGGCCTTAGGAATTTTCATTTGGCCTTATATTTATTTTTGGCTTTATTTTCGTTAATGACTTCTAGAACAATTTTTAATTAGTTATTCTATTGTTTTTTAATAAATTTTTGATATTACGCATTTCAAATGATATATAATGAGCTGTCAAACGAAATAGCTCCTGAATAGAACAAGGATGTTTTAAATTTCTTTCACTTAAATTATAGTTTAATAATAGAACATTGAACATATGCCTATCAAGTGGGATTCGTTTCCATGAAGGATAGCTGTTTTTTTTAATAGCAAATGACGTTTTCCATCAATTTGTCAAATTTGGCCTTATTTTAAAGAAGATTTGGCCTTATTTTGCTATTTTGATCTGGCAACCCTGGTATGAACCCATGTCTGGTGTACATGAAGTGCTAGACCGAACTCGTCTCTCTGTAAATAAATGGATGAAAACAGTTTTTCTAAATTTATGATTCATGAAAATATTTGAATCTTTATTTTTCGTAAGTTTATGTATTCAACCGATAAACTGTAGAATTTGTTTTTTTTCCATTCTGTTATATTTATAAACGTGTTTACTAAATAGGGAAGTTGAAACTGTTATTGGACAAAGTACAGTTTTGTCTCCCAAAACGTCGGTTATCTCTCAATTATTTTAAACTGGATTGAAAATTTTAAACAAGATTTACAAATTGCATACTTCCAGCTGATCGCAGCTCTATTTTCTGTGCAATTCTGTTACTTCATAGTATCACAGAGTATTACGTAATCTGTGCAGAAGGAAATCTAACTTTGTAACCGATGTAATTATCCGCCAGATGGCGCTGCCTTTCTTCCCTCTACCCAGATGACTCTCTCTCTCTCTCTGACAGTGTGAAGTAAGACGCGCGATGTAGGCTATTGTTGCAAAATGTTTTCTTTTCTTAACAACATGTAAATATTTGTAAATAATTAAAAGCTTTCATTAAAGTAAATTACTCATCGTTCACGGAGCCCTACTTTATTTCGTCCTGAAATACTTGCTTTTGGATTAATAAGACGGCCAGTTCAGGTAAACTTGAACCAGAGGAATTATCAGAGGGAACCAGAGCCATTACAACTTTTAAAAAATGAAACTTGTCTCCTTCAAAATATTCTCCTCCTCTATTTTTAATCAGCCTCCAAACGTGTCTTCCATCGCTGAAATGACTCCTGAAAATCCTTTTTTGGGACTGCACGTTAAGTCTCACAGCGAATTTTCTTCTTTCTCTTCTATTGTTTAATATCGTTGGCTTTTGTAGGTGGATTTAAATTTTGGGAACAAAGGAAAATTTATAGGGTCAAATGTGGAGAGTTACGATATGTTTTAGAAAGTGTTGATCGACATTTTAACTATCCAGTAACTGCTGACTAATTGTGACACAGTGTATGTTTTGCTCATCAGTCAAGGGACAAAGCACAGATGTTGCTGCAATACGGTTGTGATTTAAAATTGTGTGAAATATATATATATATATATATATTTCTGATGTCTGAATCTTCAGCAGTCTCATGAGTATTTAAATGATCATTTGTACGAATCAAAACACGCTTGTTGAAACATCTAAAATGTTTCGGTAAAAATATCACACAAACTCTATCATTTTCGAACCCTAAAAAATTGCGAAACACCTACGCAGTATACTAGTTCAGACTCGACATCATACTCATATTATACGATACAGTGCATATGTACCTTTTTTCTGTTCGATATCGTGAATATATAAGTTTCCAGAATCAACTAATGTTAGAAGTTACTCACATTGTGTGCGCATGTTACTCAAATTAACCTTCGATTGCGCGCTATATTGGAGACCACTTTTGTCAAATGGAGGCAATGTTCTTATTAGACCGTTTCCTCTCGAACGGAAAGTTAATTATCTGATATTGTTTTACATATTCTCATTTATAATCTTTTCATGGAATTTTCAATGTTTCTTTTCTTTCAAATTTTGTTCAACACTGCTTTCATGGTGGAAATTAAAGATATTTTTTGCGAAAAATTTTTTTAGTCTAATATGTAATCCCGAGTTTTTAAAATCGTGTATGTTGGAACTTTTTCCTTTTGTTCAGAATAATGATTTCCCTTTATATCGATGATCACTAACTTGTACTGGATTTTTACAGCCAGCAGGAGGCTATCAACATCGACCAAGAGCTGTTCAATGAGTACAAATTTAGCGTCGACCAGCTGATGGAGCTGGCAGGCCTGAGTGTGGCCACCGCTATTGCCAAAAGTTATCCTGTGCAAGAAATGAAAAGAAAAGGGACTCTTTTAGTGTGTTGTGGTCCTGGCAACAACGGAGGAGACGGTCTGGTGTGTGCAAGACATTTAAAATTATTCGTGAGTGTGCCACATTTATTTATTTATTACCTACGCGGTTTAACGATCGGCGGGGAAGGGTACAAAGAAAAAGTGTCACATTGTACAAACATTCGACAAATACAATCAGCATAAGCATAACAAATGCAATAAAACACGTAATACAAAAATTCAAGAAAATAATAAAATATAGCAAATACAATGAAATAACAAATACAGAATAAAAATACAATCATCAAAAATAATATATACAATACATTAAAAATAGACTTATATTCATACAATGTGAAATACAGTAGCATCAAATACGAACTATTCGTGTGGAGGAACCACCACCACAACAACAAAAAACACCCCCTAAAAGTGTAACTAAACTAATATACAAAAGGTAATTTAAAAAAGAAAATCAATATATATTTCAAAAAAAATTTTTTTTTCTTTTCCGTGAGGAAGTGCCCCCTGAAAAAGTCTTAATCGCCATAATAAAAATAAAAAAAAAATAATAACTAAATTCTTTTATCTGGAGTTAAAGAATTACAGATCTGTGTTTTGAAATTTCAATTGCAGTTTTAAACACAGATCTGTTTAAATAGTTTATTCAAAGGTAAAGAATTTTTCGCCAAAGATTTAAAGCAAATGTGCATTAATGGCCAAATGAAAGTCTTTAGTGTACCATATTTGGTTTTCTGAGTTTCTAAAGGTGCAATTCCTAATTTTTGTTGGTTTGGATAAGTCAGATATGCCATACTTAAAGTTTTAGGCGAGCCTGATAAATAATCCAGAATTTATGTAGACCGCAATAAAACTCTCATTTTTTTTTTACGGAGACCTAGATTTATTTTAAAATATACAAAGTAAACTATCAAGGACAATGGGTTTCTTCGCCATAATTTGCATCCCGTCTAAACTTGATATTTTTTCTACTTAAACCTAAAATTCTTCATGTTGTACGTACGTTTTTCATTTTTTTATCATATATTTTTATCGAGCTTGTGATCACTTTATCTTCTTCACACATGCTCATAATGGTGTCTTCTCTTTCGGATTTCAGATTATACATTGCATAATTGTTTTGTGACCAAGAGTAAATCTTGCCAACAAACTGATTTAGAAAAAAGTTGGTGTCTTGATTTTTTAATATTAAATGCTGACAAATTTCTTCTTTTAAGCACAATAGATGTTCATGAACCTTAGAGCAATTTTTTTTTCTTGTAATTCGTATAGATTTTACGAACATACTGAGAACCGAAATTCCTACCTTCAATAAATTGTCGTTAGAGCAAAACTGAAAATTTATTGGTGTGTCTGTCTTTCAGTACCTGTGAAATACTATTCAATGTTTGTTTGCTTTTCCCCAGTGGCGAATGAAGGGGTGTGTGTGGGGCTGAAGCCCCCCGAGATCTAAATCAGAATTCTTGCTTTTATTTAAAAACACTACAACTGTTTTTTCTTGATCTCCTTTTTTCATTTATTTATTTAATTTATATATATATATATAAAAAAAAACGTGACAACATTTTTTTCCTGGCTTGACCGGCTAGAAACTTTTCTACTTTTGCAGTCATTTCACTCGAACGTTGACGCGGTCGAAACTATTTTTTGGCTGGTTATTTCATTGTGGTTTTTTTTTATTAAATTATCGAAAGTATTGTAGTGCTCTTTATAATTATTATTGTCAGGTGAGCAAACTCTGTAAAGTTAAAGTGTTTTGGTTTACATAAGCCGTGACGCTTGAAATTCGTCACGACGATACAAATTTTTTATGACCTCATCCCCCCCTCCCCGACCCAAATCCTGGATTCGCCACTGACTTTTCCCCAAATAAACTTGTTTACTTCCTCCTTTTTTACTTTCTCGTGTACCAAGTATACAAATAGAAAGTATTGTGATCGTCAAAAAATTCGAACTCGAGATTTTAATGAATTTTTTTATACCTTCCCGAGTCCGAAAAACACAATTTTTGGAATTATGTGTCTGTGAGCACGATAACTCAAAAACTATTAAAACTACAGGGATGAAATTTGGTATGTTTTCTTTTACACTTAATTTGTAGGTTTCTATCAAATTTTGGATAAAATCCGTCCACGGGAAGTCTGTCTGTCCGTGTTCATGTGAACACGATAACTTAAAGTAAGTGGTTAAGATTTGGTACACAGTTTTATCATCAGTAATGTAGGTTTGTATCAAATTTTGGACCAAATCCGTCAAAGGGTTGACTGTCTGTCTGTATAATCGCATGCTTCTGAACGCCATAACTCCTAAACGCAACGACTTAGATAAATGAAATTTAGTATGTGGTCATCTAATCCTAATTGTAAATCCGTGCCCAATTTTCTCTTCAATCGGTTAAAAAAAAAGCTTTCAAATTGCACAATCGGTTGTTTCGCTTTTGTACGACGCGACAAACGGCACTCGTGTATCCCCCCCTTGTGTAGGGAATCGTAGTTTTTACTGCCGCTCTGTGTATTTTTTCCCCACCCGCGTTAGGTCGGATACGAGAACGTTTTGGCAAGATCACTCCTGCTGGTTTATCATTCACTTCTTGTTTGAGTAACGAGGATAAAGCTTCAACGTTTATTTGCAGTTATAGAATTAGTTATTATGACTATTAACGATTTAGAGTTCCTTGTATTAAGGAAGAAGTACAGTTTATCCCGCCAAAACTTTAAACATACTATTTAATAAGTCACCATTTACTCTGACTTATGAAATAAAGCGTTGCTTAGCAATCATTACTATATTTAGCCTTCGGTCCGTTACAATATTTGAAACAAACTATAATAAAACACGGGAAGTGGCCCTATTAGACCGGTTCCTCCCGACGCGACAAAAGGTTAAACAATTTAAATAAAGTAACCAGATCTTCTGAACTTCAATTCGAGGCTCTCTGGACCCCGGGCGGTCAATCCGAAATGCTGGCTAGGAGAAAGTGTAGGGAGTGTTAGTAATATCCCAAAAAATAGGTAGAAACATTGAAAGAGATAACACACTTAAAATTTTTTAAAAATCCAGAAAAAGAAAAAAAAATGCATATATGACACATATGGGTACTGATTTTACTTTCCTTTGGACTGATTCATCTAAGCTGGACATAATATATTAGGGTGACCATATACTTTGTAAAGTTGGGAAGGAAAATTCTTTAGAAAGTAACTTGTAGAAAAAGTAAATTTAGTAAATCTTTTCTTGATATGAACAACTATTGATTATTAAAAACGAGACAATCCGAGATATTGAATTCAAATTCTGGGCATAGAGTCGAAAATCAAGACTTCAGGGTTATTCGAGTTGTGTAGCCATTTCATACGTACAGCAAAATTTAGAAATTTAAGATTAACTTTTTGACGTAACTTTTTAAAAATTAAATCTAGTAACTATGTACTTATAAGTAAAATTCAAAACAATCCTAGATGCTTAGTTAAAACCCGAGACATTTTTCTATCCTGGACAAACAGTCAAAGTTTGGACTGTCTGTCGTGGTAAATCCAGGACGTCTAGTCACCTCATTTTAACACATTAACACTTGTAAAAGGTTTTCATAGTAAACCGCTCCAAGAAACATATTCTAGATAAATATCATATTTGAATTTTACTTTAATTTTTAACTTATTTAAAAGCTAGTTGAAGATGGCTTTCCTGATATTTTGCATGTTACTTTACTTTCTGGAAATCTTTTTAGGGTTACGAACCAACGATCTTCTACCCAAAACGAACCAATAAGCCTTTGTACGAAAACTTGACTGTCCAGTGCCAAGAAATGGACATACCATTTTTATCATTCTTGCCCGAAGCAAAACTCATAGATGACTCTTACAACCTGGTTGTGGATGCTCTCTTCGGTTTCAGTTTCAAGCCCCCAGTGCGACCGGAATTCGAAGACTGCATGAAGAAACTGAAGAACTTAAACATTCCTGTTTGTAGTGTAGACGTTCCTTCCGGTTTGTAGTTTTTTATTTATTCACTGCTTTCTTTCTTTAGCTTGAAATAGCTGTTAAGTCAGATAAGACTAAGAATAAAAGTCTACAATTTAGATAAGATCAGGTTATACTTCTGGATTATTTCCTTTTCTTTATTTTGTTTTCAGTCAAAAAATAAGTTTTTGCTTTGCTGTAAAAATGTGGAATAAAATACCTAAGATTATAATGATTGAATATGCGAAATAGTAATATAGTAAAACCACTTTAGTGTGTGGTTTTGCCTTGGTCTCGATGTGACCAAAAGTTCCCTCTTGGTGTGGTGCAAAAATACCCACACTGGCCCGGCCTACCCAAAAAGGGTGTAAGGCCGGTAGAGGACCAGTGGGGAGACCTCCACCAACATGTGGAGGACGGGATTTATTGGGTACAATAAAAAAAAATGATACAGGCATTGCCCGAACAGGGGCAGTAATTTTAAATACAAGAGAGCTGGGAGTGTAAACATGGCTCGACCCACCTCGGTGGGGAGAATATAGCTTGAATTACTGCTCGGGCACACAAGGAACAGTAAAAATATATAAAAATAGATAAGTATTGAAAAAGAAACAAACAAATAAACACAGAAAAAGCAGTAAAAATCAGATATATAAAAAGGTCAAATATTTTGAAACCCCATAATATAAAAACAAAACATACGCAAACAATATTACACATCAAACGACACACAAAACACAGATAGAAACTGTACCAAACATAGAATTAAAAATACATAATGCGGAAGATTGGAGAGGGGGCTACCAGCTCAGGTATCGTCCTTGGCATCTGACCCCGGTTCAAAATTACGAGATCCGTCCCAAAATAGCCCTGGTGTTGCTTCAAAACGGGTCGCTAATATAACTACTTCTATAATTATTTCAAATGTATCATTCAAAATACTTTTTGATGTACAGATCTCCTTTGTCTTTTGTTGGGAAATTTCGGGCTAAGAGAAGCTATATTTGGCGTA
>BGPR01017570.1:0-32307 GCA_013235015.1 Araneus ventricosus | reverse complement strand
ATGTACAACAGGTTTTGATAATAAAATGGAAATATGAGGTGGTGATAATCCTGAAGGAAAAGTGCCCACACTTCCATAGCTAATGAGAAACTATTCTTAATTCCTAAAAAAGCAAAACAAACCATGTCTTCTGCAACTAAAATCATCAGAGTAAGAAGTGCTTCAAAGCTTAAAAAATACAGCAATACGTAACCGAACGAAGCATCAAATAAATATGTTCATTATCAAGTTTCATTTTTGTTTTTGTGGGAACGTATATTGTTTTATTTTTGTGGGAACATATATATATAGTTTCATTTTGGCTTACCACAAAATTTTCTATAACGTTTTGTCTTCAAAATCTTGCACGATCCATCTTCTCCCAATATTCTTTGATTACGAAATGTTCAATGTATCTATCATAATTGTTGTCATCTGTAAATGCATCCTCGCTTGTTTTTTAAAATTTCCTTCAGGTAAGTTCAAAATGTTTCATTCCAGTGAAACTAATATACTTTTGATAACATCTGCAGTTAGATCAGAGGTTACAGAACAGAACACAGTCTCCTATCCCCATACCTGTGACCACTTCGGTCACTGAATGATTTGATGGGCAAGACACAGGAACAGTGGCGAATCCAGGGGAGGGGCTATTGGGCTGCAGCCCCCCGGAGCTAAACCAGAATTCTTGATTTTATTTAAAATCACCACAACTGTTTGTTCTTAATTTAACATTTATTAAAGAAATATTAAAAACGTGACAACATTGCCAGGGTTCGTACGCTCCTTGCAAACTCCTTAACAACTCCTTGAAAACGATGCTCATTTTCAAGCACTATGGAAACTCCTTGAATTTGGGTTTTACTCCTTATAAACTCCTTGATTTTTCAATTTTTAACATTTCTTTTATTAAATGTGTTCTACGTTTCACTGATAGAAAGGATTCTAAATCGCCGACGTATCAATTACCCAGTATTTTGCTTTGTTCTTTCTATGATTTGATGTTCATCTCCTATCCGAATTTAATAATTGGTTTTAAGTGCCAATCAGTAATAAGCAAAACAATAGAATGGTGCAAATTGAGAATGTTATTTCTCTAGGATTATTTCGAAAAATTAACTGTATTTCTTTAAATTGTAACATATGGTTTGTCATAAAGGACATATATTGTTATGGTGGAGTTGAAGGAAAATAGATGCTATTAATCAATTTTAGCTAAATTAGTTATAATAATCAAGACATTTTGTTAATTTTATTTTCTTCGTATACTATTTTATAAGCAATGAAAATGCCTGAAAACAGTTTCTAATATCTAAATCCATGTCTTTCTTTGCACCTCTATATTTTAAATACTGGATCACTGTGCGCTACATAAGTTGCGCAGTGAGGCATGGAAATTATTTAAAAATTTGAATTCTAAAAAAAATTAATGGAAATAGTTTTTTATTTGAAAAATGGTAAATCATGGTATGTAATGAACTATTTGAACTTTTGGGGTAGTTGTATAATTTTATAAAACATTGTGTGTCTAATTGGCACCACTCTTCTTTCATATAAATAGATTTAACATGGCATTCTTGGATAAATCAGCTTAGTAAAAACTTATAAAAGAAATAAACCGTATTTATTTGAGTTATTAGCAATGTTTTAAATACTCTTAATATAATTTTTGTGTACTTTAAAAAGGGAACTCTTTTTCATGCGTAAATATTGACTCCTTGAAAATTTTGAAAATACTCCTTGAAAACTCCTTAAATACTCATTGATTTTTAATTTAAAAAATCAGTAAGAACCGTGATTGCTTTCTGGCTTGACAGGTTCGAAAATTTTCCTATTTTTCTGGCCATTCCACTTGTACTTCTAGCATTGACGTGGTCGAAAACATTTTTTGGCTAGTTATTTCATTGTATTTTTTATTAATTTATCGAATATATTGTAGTGTTCTGTATGATTCTTATTGTCAGGTGAGTAAAGTCTGTAAAGTTAAAGTGTTTTGGTTTACATAAGCCATGAGGTTTGACATTCGTCATGACAATACAAAATTTTTATGACCTCAGCCCCAGACCAGATTCTGGATTAGCCATTGACGAATTTTTATTTAAGATGAAAAAAAAAAAACCACTACCCCCCAGATATTTTACCACTATAAGCACGACATACACTTTTACAATATTCCATATTATTGTTCTTTTCTTTAGATGTTAATTTTCTTTTTTTTTTGGGGGGGGGGGTTAAAGGTTTGGTTATTTGGAGTTTGTTGGATGAACTCACTGGAAAGTTGAAGGCTAGGGAGGGGTTGGAAGAGATCTCTATTTCACTGAGTAAGATTTAACTATCATAGAATTTTATGCGTGGAGACAAGGCTGTTCGTGGCTCTTTTCAGCCATCCTTGTTCAAAGTTTGGCACTGGCTTCCTCATATACCAAGACACTGTGGTATAATGAAGTGCCGTGCCAATTCCACCACAACTGCAATAATCGCTGTCAGACAGGTGAAACCTTTGAGGTAGGCAGTGAAAGGGCCATGTTGAGGGAAAAAGATAACATCCTTCCTAATCCAGTTAGTGGGATGGAGACTTAACTGAGGGCATGATGTTATAGATTTTCCTGTCTGTATTGCCATTGTTTCAGGTAGTTTGCCATTCATCAAACATGTTCTTCTGGAGGAGGCCTTAGTAAGTGGAGATGCTCAGTGGTGGTTTTCTGCACAGGTGTTAGAGGCAGCTGCCTCTTGCCTGGAGACAGTAGGGGACCTCAAAAATCTTTCTAACATGCATCTCAGTGCTAAGTCGACTTCAAATTTTCGACATTGCAGCCTTAATTCAATTTATTGAAAAGTTACGTCTTCTTCTCTTAAAAATAAATAAAGGAGTGAATAAAAACAGCCCAACGAAGCATTGGGAGAAGATAAGCCCTAGTGTATCATTACTGTTAAGAAATGTGCCTTGCTCGTTACTCAGGGAACGTGTTTTCTAGAGAGAACAAGATAAGCAGAATATGATGCATTCTTTTGTCTCTGCGCCTAGGGGCCCTGCACTGGAGTATTGCAAGGAATGTACCCAATGATTAAAATCGAGTATTGTTTTAGTTTTGGAACATTATTATTAGGATTTTTTCATGTTTTTAAATATTTGTTTGGAGACCTATGTTGTTCTATTTTTATTTACAGCTGGTTGAAAGACACAGAAACCTGAAAAACTTCTCCTTCCATAATAAAATAAAGATAAAATGCAACAGCATGGTAAGAAAGTATTGGGTTACTAATAAGGTTTACCAGAGAAAAGAGGCATGGCACTCCTCCTTCCAGTCCCTATATCAAGGGGCTGACAGTTGTAGAGAGATTTGGGTACTTTTGTCTTCTGGTTGTAAACAGGGGTATACTACAAGTTCATTAAACTGCAACACTCGCGAGATATCAGCGATTTTTAAATGGCTCTTTAATGACGGCCAGTTTCTGAGACTCGCATAAGTGTAGAGACACAGAAATGTAGTTTTGTTTTTAATTCTGAAAACAAATATTCTCAGCTAACAAAAGTCTATATTTTTTTTCTTATGATTTAAAGAGAAATCATCAATACCATGTTTTCTTTGCATCTGAAGAATTAAAAAAAAAAATTACAATAATTTAACGGAAGAATTAAGTAGTAATAATAATGAAATGGCTGCTTTAATTTTTGGTTATCGTCGGAATTTAACGGAAGAATTAAGTAGTAATAATAATGAAATGGCTACTTTAATTTTTGGTTATCGTCGGATTATTTTGTATATTCTCTTTATATTTTTAAATGCAGGAAATTATTCTAAAATTGTTTTCCATTGTAATAAAATTGTTTCCATTGTCTTTGTTTTGCTGTATGTAATTATTTAAATTATCTCAGACTAAAATTCACCAAATTACACATATATAATATTATGAAAAATGACTCAAAATAATTTTGCGTCTGGGGTCTCATATGGTCATAATCCACCAATGGAGAGACTACATACAGTGCTTCTATTAAGGTCTTGTATCTTGGTGTAAAAGCAGTTCTGACAAGCTGCCTCTGCTTTACAAGAACCTGTGTAGAATCATACCCGGTTTACACCGCTTTACCCCAAGCAATACTACGATGTTAACAGGGACGGCCTTAGAGGATGTAAGGCCCAATTGAAAAGATTTTGGACAAGATTTTTTTTTATTACTTTTAGTTTTTAAGAATCTAAGGATTTAGAGTTAAGAAAACCCAGCGGGACTTCTCCCTTTGAATGTCTTGTCTACTAGCACAATATGGTGGGCTTTATGTTTCATAGAATAATGAAGAAACCCGAGTATATATTTTGCATGTCCTTCTTTCTTCCGATCGGAACCTAAATTTGATACAGAACTACAATTTTCGTTCTTGTGAGTTATGGGGTTCACTTACACACGGACAGACAGAGAGTCAGTCCTTAGATGGATTTTGACAAAAATAGGATACAGTTCTACAATTCTGTTGATAAAAACCGTATCCAAATATTATCCTTCTAACACATTTTGGTTTTGTGTCATCGTGCCCACATGGACAACAGAAAGGCTTTCGGTGGACGGTTTGTATACGAGAAATCAAAAAAGAAGAAAAAAGTATCTCCCTTAATTTTTTGAACGCAATTTTGTATCTTCTCGTAATCTAGCTATGCCATTTAGCTAAGTGGAGAGTAGATAGTATTCTGGCTTAAGGGCGGCCTTGAATGGTAAACCTACCTGGTCTTTCTCTATTCTAATCTGTTTTAAATTGATAAAATCCCAAAAAGTAATCTGTTAAGTCAGAACGTTAAGAAGTTCTTAATCTATTTTTGTTATTTCAAAATGAATCGCAAATTTTAATTTTTATTATTAAGTCAGTAATATTCATTGCCAAAATGCTCATAGATGTAACTGGGAGCATATGATAGGCGTGATCTCTTTTTCTGTATATTTTAGGGCTAAAGAAAGAAACCATTTAGGAAAAAAAAGAAACCCTCAGTGAAAACAAACAACTTTACTTTCAAATAAATCAATTACGCAGAATATTGTTAATTCAATTTCAAAACTAAATTTGTCCAAATAAATCAATTAGTTTGATATATAGTGCAATTAAATTGAGGTTTGTTCAACTAATTTTAGTGATGCACTTTGTAGCTTTCTTGTACTGTCAACTTAAGTTGTCCCTGAGTATAATCAATGATTTCAATGAATTTAGTTATTTCTTCCAGAAAATTAGATAAAGGTAATTAAATTTATCTATTTGCCTTTTATTAATTGCAGAACTGCATGTTGAATTCTTGGTGTTTGTAACTCTAAATGGGGGTTGCACAGTATCGGCTTGATTTCTGAAATTTTTCTACATGAAGAAAAATTTGATTTATCAGTCTGAACCTTTTAAAGTCTATTATAGAAAAAAAAAAATGATGCAGAAATCTGATGTATCAAAGACATGGTTTCCGTACACCTGGAAAGTCAGGTAAAGTCATGAATTTGGATAATGGTTTAATTTTGTCATGAAAAGTCATGATTTTCAGAAAAAATTGAGTAAAAGTCATGAAAAACTATAACTGTCATGGATTCGCTAGGCTTTATTAGTGTGGTTTTAATTGCCTAATAATAAGTTTAAGAAATTTATGGGTCATTCCATTGTGACTAACGTAACTTTGGAAAGATTTTAACAAGCTATAATATGACAAAATGCTCTTAAATAATCTCTGATGAAACCTTTTAGCCTTATATTTTATGTAATACTAGTCAATATAACATATCCATGCAGAAATTATTTTAAAAGATAATTATTTAACCAAATTAGGTTAAGTTTTTAACTGTGTGACTAACGTAACAATTTAGTTACCACATAAAAGATAGCCTGGCTTTAGCACTAGATTTTTCTGAATTTTGTTAATAAAAAAATCTGTAATTAATTATGGTATTACATAGGAATATTAAGTTTGTAGTAAGAACAATTTTGGAATGATTAATAATCAACAATAATTATTTATTGATGTTTTTATAATTTCAATGGTGTGACTAACGTAACGTGACTAACGTAACAGTTGGATCACCATTAATAAAGTGTTTAAAAATGAAGAGTTGATACAAAGCAATTTTAATACAAATGGAGTCCTTTCTTAAATTTTTTGTAGAGGGCACTAATGTCTCTTCTAGTTTCATATTTGATATAAAATGGCAGGTTTCCACTTAGTTCAATAGGTCCTGACAAAATGAATTTTTTTCTGGACTATCTGCACATCATCAACACATGGTCACTTGAAGGGCCTGCTTTTTTATACAGTGGCAAGACTGTATGCCTTTGAGCTCATTAATTGATTCAAAACCTTTTTCAATTGCAGCCAGTTCAAGCAGAATTTTTTTCTCTTCTACAAAAAGGCACTTTATATTTATGTCTGCGGCATCCACTTTGAAAACTCACTAGCACTTTTGATGATGGTTTGTCCCTGCAGCACCTTCTTCCACACATGATGCTTCAAAACTGCACCAATGCCATCATGAGGCCCTTTTCCATGGTACAAAGCAGAAAACAGCAATGATATGCTATATTGATTCTTAAAATGTGCTGATGCACTATCTGACTAGTGCAGTCAGCGTTATATTTGTTGCAAACAATTAACTTGATTATTCATTGGCAGTTTTAATATTATTCCTTTTCCATTTGCTCGTTTTTAAAAGGAAAGCAAAATTCTCGCAATATGGGCAGCATCATACTTTGATCTACATCCCACAGTTTCAATTTCTGAGGGACAAAGTTCACAAAGTTTTGAGAGCCCAATTTCAATATTAGGACGATCAATTTTAAATAACTGAAATGCATCTTTTAAGTTGTACATTAACACATGTTTCTACAAACGTGCTTTTTTTATTGATCTCTATATTTCGAATGGACTTTACATCTTTTTTTCCAGGAAGTTGTCTTGATACATCATCTCGATAGTAAAAAGCTTTCACACTCAGGCCATTCTTCTTCTGAGGTTTAGTAGATGGAATTAAGAGTCCTATTTGTGAAGCTAATTTCTCCATAACTGCTTGCTTTATCCTTGGACTAGAAGGGAAAGACTTCTTAACTTTCCTTACTGCTTTTCCTAATGCTTGTGGTGATGAATATGCTCTAAAAGTTGGCTGTTGGCTCATAGCAGACTGACTTTTTTTTCACTCTCATCTTTCACATTTTCAGTTTTGCTGCTTCAGTTTCTTATTCCCTTCTCTTTTTAGTCTTAAAGCTCTCATTCCATTTTTGCCTTTTATTTTATCTTCAAGCTTTTTGACTTCACTTTGTCCAGTATGGCTCTTTTTCTTTCTGCTGTGCTTGGTCTCACCATTCTGATTTCTGACCAAAAAAAAAAAAAGACTTTAATTTTTTAAAATATGTTAGCAATACTTTTTTGAAATTTTAAAAGGAGGAAGTTATTTTAAAGAGTCAAAAATGATGTGACTAACGTAACAATAATATTTGTTACGTTAGTCACATTTGATAAGTTACGTTAGTCACAGCTCTAAATCATTAATAAATAGAACTGCATTAAAATTTTTAAATGATTCATATAAGTTAGCTAACAAGTTAAGAAAATTCACAAAATAAAAATTCTAGAAGTACTCTCTTTAATTTAAGAGAGAAAATTAAGAATTTTGTGACTAACGTAACAAAGAGCGACTAAGTAAAAATTTGTTGAGAAAAATATAATTACCTCTTAGGATATTCAGAAATTGTCTTCTTGACAAGCAGTTAGCTGTACAATCTTCCAAAAAATGTATTCATTGAACAGGAAAAATGAAAATAAGTTTATAAAATAAGTTGTGTGTTAAGCAGAAAAAATAGGATTAAAAACACTCAAATACAAGCATGTGTTCTTTCTAAAATAAAATTCAAATCGGCCACTATTGGAAAATTCTGTTGGCAGATCTAGAAACTAGAAATTTCACTGAAAAAAATGATGTATCACAATTATAGTTGCATTGAAATTTTATTTAGGTGTAAAAGGTAACTATTTTCATGGAATGACTAATTATTTAAGGATTCTCCAGCTAGTAAAATCTGCTCTTCTGGAATTGCAGGTTCTATTTTTCTGAAAAAAATTTGTGCTGTTTGATGACTAGAAAACAGTGATTGCATAGCAACAGCCATTGAAATATTGAGCCAGTCACGAAGTATCTATCACAATTAAAACATACTGATAGCAAACTTAAGGCCTCTTTGAAAACATCTATGAAAGATCCTTTCATAAAATGCAAACTTGCTTTCGTTGGGTCATTGTCACTACAATGTGAAACTTTTTTTGACAAATTTTCCAAGTGAAAAAGTGTGTGTGCCCTACTTCTATGCAGAATTGTCTCGGCTGTTAGGAGGGATCATAAAAAAATTTGTCAAGCCTGAAAAAGTTGTTGAGGGCTCAGCATTGTTGAAACTTGACCTCAACTCTAAAGATAGTCTCTTGGAAGCTAAAATCATAGATATTGGCTTTGGAGCTAAAAAATACTGGAAAGAGTTAAAAAAAGCTGACAAGAAAAAGCTTTTTTTTTCTGAACTTTCAGAAAACTTTGCAGAATTTGGCTCAAAAAATTATTTATAAGAGCCCACTCAAATATTAACTTGTTAGAGGTTTATCCAGCTTGCATCCTTCTGTTATGTTGAATAATTCAAATATTGGGTTAATTCAGTTTAACATAGTTCTTGAAGTACTACATAATGCAAACCAAATCACCGAGACAGTGGCAGAAAGAGGAAAAGACCAATATGTACCCTTTTGCTCTGTTGTCAAAGGAATACATCAGGATGAGTTTGAAAATTTTTTGTCTGATGAGTGCAATCTATAGCTCTAACTTTTACTATGGATTATTGTCAAAGGGAAAAAATGGGAAGATCTGTGGCAGGTTGTAAAATTATTCTTTATATTCCCCCATGGAAATGCTTCAGTAGAAAGGGGCTTCTCTGCCCCTTGCTAAGGCTAGTTGAAAACTTGAAAAAGCAAAGTTTGATTAATCAAAGATGAGCATACGATGGAATTAAATCTCTTGGGGGAGTTGAAAATGTCTCTATTACTAAAAGAATGTTGTTAGCTGTTCATGGTGTGAAGCATCAGTATAAAGCGGATTTAGTGAGGAAGAAAGAATATTTAGATAAAAAAGCATCAAAGATGCAAGAAAAGAGAAAATTAGAAAATGAATTGCAGCATTTATATAATCAGAAAAAGAAAATCCGATTGGAAAAAGAGAAGGAAGAAACTGAATTTTTGAAGAAAAAATTCAAATTTTGGAGGAAAAAAGAAAATCCTTACTGTGAAGATTCAAATTAAGTTTATATATAAGAACTTTATATTGAGACATTAATTTTTGAGATTAATACAGAAATGTAAATAATCATTATTGTGATACATTAAATATTTTTGAAAAAACATCACAGTTCCATTATTTACTGCTAATTTTACTTTATCATTTGGCTAAAGTTAATGAATTCAAATTGAATTAGAAAAATTTTGGTTGCATTTACAAAACTGCTATATGATTAAGCTTAGATTAGATATGGAAATACAATAATTTATTTCTATGTACATGAGTTTGTAAACATTTATAAATACATTTTCTATTCCAAAATTCCTGTATTATCTTCAAATGCATACATTTTATTTGTATTTATGGAAGACGTTTAATTCATATATACTTTAACTAAAGCATTTCTAAGTCATGGAAAATTATTGGCCGTAATTAGGGAAAGTCATGGAAATTCATGATTTTGTAACACTGTATTTTGCCAGATACCCTGCAAAGATTACAATGCAAAAATATTAAAAATACATGATTAATCAATATATTTGTCTGTGTTTTAATAGATTATGCATTGGACAAGATAGTTTTTAATTACTTTTATTCTTGTTAAACTTCTTATCATGCTCTTGAGAATTGAAGATAAGAGTAAAGATGGTTTTTTTTTTTTTTAAAGAATAAGCTCTACTTTTATCTCATTTCCATGGTTAAATAAATATTCATCGTTTATAACTGATACTGTTTGTCTGATAACTACTTTATAGAATATCATACAATTATTTAAATACAAAAGGTTGTTACAAATTCTTTCTTTTCATTGACAATTTTAATTGGAGTATTATATTGATATTTTCTTGGAGATAAATATCTTTTTACTTACTGAGAAAAAAACACATTTTTTTTCAAATTTATTTTGCATAATCTTTTGAAAGCATGTTTTGTAGTACTTACAAGTTCAGATGCAAACAAATCAGTCTTATTATTGTTTACATAAAATTAAATACATCAGATGAAATAGACTATTATTCCTTTAATTTGCTTCTTTCTTTCATGTTTTAAACTCTTAGTACAAACAATGATATTAATTATATATATTTTTTAAATTATTAATTTATAAATTCTTTAATTTAAAAAATTTCAAACATGACTTATTTTTATCCAGTTTCTTAAAAAATATTGCAGTGATATCATTGTGTATAAATAAATTTCTCTGCATTGTGAAGTAAAGTGTATATATATCTTTCAGGCTGAATAATATTTTATTGATTTTTATAAAATTCTTTAATTTTTTAGTTACAGTAAATGAGTATTATTATTATGAGAAGTTTCAATTTCTTTCAATGATATATCTTTTACTATATTGTTTTGATGACTAATAATTATGCAGTTTTTTTAACTGTCTGCCATGAGAACTCTGCTCGTCAAGTTGTCTTGGTGGTTGCTATAGCATCTGGTTATGTTAGGGATGATCCATTTCAAATAGGAGAAATACGTTGGAAGTCGGGGATTTATTTTATTCTTGGCGCCAATTTGCGGTAGTAAAAAGAGTGAATCATTCATAAATTTCTGCCTACTCAAAATGGATTCCTCCTACCAACGAGACAACTTGGTGAGCAGAGTTCTCTTGGTGGACAGATAGTAATTTAATATGTCTCTTGGTCATTATAAATTCAAAAACATACTACTAAAAATAACTAAAATAATTTGCTAATGTGATTCTTATTTCTCTTTGTGTTTTATTTCTGTTCATATTTACAAATATATTATTTTTATTTGCAGATCTGTGTCTTTGATTGCATCCTGATGAGTTTTTTTAGGTTCAGATATATTTTTCGACAAAAATATTTGCTTGTTTTCACAATCATTGTGATCATTTTATTCCTCATGTATCAGCTCTTTTCTGTTGGACAGCTGGGTAAAGAATTATCCAGAAGAAATCCGAGGCCTAAATTACAGACAAATTTTAAGAATTATGAAAAAGCAGATGGCTTTATGCAATCAAAAAGTGCTGATAAGGAAATAAAGGATGATGTTTGGCATGCAGCATCGAAAGTCCAAGAGAATATAAAATTTATTCTTGGTGTGTTGCCTTCTAGTCAAAGATTCTACAAACCCACTCCTCGAAATACATTTAAATGCATACAAAGTGGTGAAGAAATAAATTTTGCCTTTGTGAATGACAATTATTGTGACTGTTCAGATTTTTCTGATGAACCAAGTACATCAGCCTGTAGTTCTGGAAGGTACGCAAAAGCTTTTTTGTCCTTGTATTCAAAAAATTGATTCTTGAATTTTATTACATTTTTATGTTAATATTTCATGTGCCAAAAATTTATAGAATTTTTTGAATGCATGAATGAATTACAGGGTTTTTTGGGTTCTTTTTTGAATTTTTTTTATATATTTTTCTTAATGTACTTATTAGGTAAACATGAAGTCTATGGTGCCGGCCTGCTTTTCGCCAATTTTTCTTGGCGCAGTTTCATTTGCCGTCACCAAATACTGTTTTGGATGTGCAGTACTCTTTTTATTGATGCTCTCTTGTGCTTGCATCACTTGAAAAGGAGAGATTGAGCACGTAATGCCTGTGGCATTTCAAGTGTGTACCAGGCAAATTTTTTAACTTAAGAAAACATCAGCTGCTTCGCTTTCAGCATAGCAGGGAACTAGTAGCTGCACTTTTCATTGAATGTTAGGAATCTAGATTGTAAAAAAAAAATTCCGAAAACAAGAGTTTCCGCTCGTAATGCTTGCGGCATTGCAAGCGTGTACGGGACAAAATTTTTAAACTCAAAAATACATCAGCGGCTTCGCTTTCAGCATACCAGAATACTCGTAGCTTCGCTTATTCATTGAGAAATTAAACACACAGAATAACATACACAGTACCTAACCGATATTCAAACCGAAGAATTCCGAACGAAGTTTTATTCAAATTTGAATGAATCGACCAATAACATCGAAGAGTTGAACAAAACAGTCCAATTGAAAAATGGCGCAATATAGCCTGATATGCAAAAACCGATGAAAAGATCAATTTGTGCTTATGCATGCTTGTCACTTGTTAAAAACATCTAGACGCATCCAAAACAGATGTTCTCGCATCGCCATTCTTGGTGGCAAAGAGTTGGCGATCCTAACAGGAATGAAGTAGGTGGGCACCGTAGACTTCAGATTAACCACTTATTATTCTTCTTGGCACTTGGGTGTTATCACAACGATGTTGGGGGAAGTAATTGAAGTTAAAATAGCACATCCTGCTTCATTACAACCACTTGCATTATTTATGCTTTTGTTTTGACAAACATCTGTGTTTTGGAGTTGCCAAGCTTTGCCAACATAGTTACATTTATACTCAGGTATCTTATCAGTTTTATGATTCATTTATTTGTTAGATTACAGTCCTAGCATAAATGTTGGTGCAGAGTATAATTTTTCTGTTATTTGGTTCGAAATATGTGCTATTATGGCAAATAGACAAACACTGTAAAGTTATAGAAAAAATGCACCGTATTTTTCTACTGTTTTTGGCACAATTGTCTGCTATTCAGTTAGTGAGATATACTACCAATTAATCATAGAGGGAGTGTGGAACAAAAGTTTCTGAATGATGTATGAAATTCCAGAATATTTATTTGTGAATATTTCTATACATATTTAATTTCTGTTATGATAAATTATGGATTGTTTAAAATTGGTATCTCACCTGATGAAATTTCTCTAAGTTGCTTTTAAAATTAAAAGTGATCGTAGTGAGTAGTACTATTCTGTTAGTGGAGCCCCAAATGTCATTGTTGAATCTCCATGCTATTGTATTAGCACCAGCATTCATAGTTAAGATTTGGTGATGATAATTATTGCAAGGTTTCAGAACTCCTTTTGTCTAGAGCCCCTCTAATGAAATAGTATCATTTGAATAATGTCCTTCATCTGTTAATGGATATCAGAAAAAAAAAATAATTTTATCATTTCATAGCATATGCAGTAAATCAAATTCGTTGCTTTATTTCTGTCCATTTGTATTTGATATTTTTGAATCGGTTTTGTCGAAAGATGTTTGGCATGTAATTTAAATTAGAATATTTTCCTTATAAATCCCGAAAGCTTTATTCTCTCCTGAAATTTTTTTTAATACTCTTGCATTTAAGTTGGTAATTGTTATAATATATAACAGTGTTGGAGGGAATTTTTTCCTCGTGGAAATGGCATTAAATGAGTTCATGGTCTGTATGCATATATATATGTTATCGGCAATATATGAAATGCCGGAATTCTATAGAATACTTAGGCATTTTATAAAATGCCGGGCATTTTTAGGCAAAGTATGAAAAACATGAATTATTATATATTTCCCCTAGGCATTGTATATAATACCTATTCTTTAGAAGGATACCTATTCTTTAGGCATGCTATAGAATGACAAATTCTATTTGGGCAAAGTATGAAAAAAAAGGTAATGATAAGGCTATTGTTTAAAAGATGAGGTTAAACTGTAGAGTACGATGCAGTTTTGCTTCCTGCCACTTTGTTTCGCCAACTGTTAATCGCCAAGAGATGCACTCCTTGATTTGTTTTGGGTGTGCAGTGATCTTTTTTTATTGGTCTCTTGTGGATCACTGCTTCTTGCACCTTCTTTTAATTGGTTGCCTCTTTGCATTGGCTTGAATTTTGAAAATTGTGATAATTTCTGAACTGATTTTTCTTGACTGATGGACTCTTTGCTTGTGTTGATGTTTTGAAGAAGGAATCCACTTTGGTGTGATTGCTGCAATACAGGGTTCGTACTCCTCCTGAAAATCCTGAAAAACTCCTGAATTTTTCTTTTTTATTCTAAGGGCCCTGAAAACTCCTGAAAATTGTGTTTTTTATCCTAATATTTCTTTTTGTCTCCCGAAAAATTATAACCAAAAAGCAAAAGATAAAATTATGATAAAACATAAAAATATGTCGTTTCCATATTTCCTTATTGATAGAAAGTCGCTGGAATTCTTATTTCTGACCTTACTTAGCGCTGAAAGGGTCTACCTCGCATGTTCCGAGTCACTGCAATCGGGAAAGATGGGAGAATTGATATTTAGAATACTCTTTTCCCAATTTTATAAAAATTTCCACACTTACCCCTTCTCCCCTAAATTGATTTTTTTCACGTTATCTCCTGAATTTTCTGTACTGTACTCCTGAAAAAATCCTTAGAAACTCCTGAATTTTACTATCATGTATACAGTATGAACCCTGGCAATATTTTTCAAGTCTTCCATTTGAAATCCATGGCTTCAAGGTCTTTGAAGTACATTTCTTTTTCCAAAAGGAACGTTATTTCTGGTGATGTTGGTTCTGTTGAGACATTTTACGAGTTTAAGACGTTCTATGGTGGTGTATGGATCAAGGTTTGATAGCTAGTATTTTCATTTTAGTATTTTTCTGTATGTTTTATTCTGATCGTTTTGATGCTTTACATTTTTAATGAACAAAAGAGCTACTAGATTCCCGCTTTGCTGCTAGTGAACCCTCTGATGCTTTTTTTTTAAGTTAAAAAAAATTACCCAGTACTAGGACTGGGTGATGTTGAAAATCTTGCATCGCGATATATAACCAGCTTTATATCGTGATTTAACGATATATCGATATTAGAAAATTACACTTTGATAATTTTTTAAGCTTGTTTTTAGATGTAATTACATATATCATTATAGTATGCTTAAAATAAAAACATTTTAGAAAATTGTTTTTCAAAAGTATTTTATTTTGATGGAAATTAATATTCTTAAAAAAAATAGCCATGAAGTGTTTTTAAGAAACAACAAATATAAACAAGTCAAACATTTAAATTTCATTCTTTGTGCAGTGCACTTAAGTAATAAAATGGAAAAAAAAATACTTAGATATAATTTTTATTTAGAGATAAAAATACAAGCATCTCTGCCAGTACAAATGACTAAACTCTAAATCCTCCAAAGAAGTTTGTTTGAAAGGTTCCTGGCTCTTTCAACAGATACCTATTAATGGGCAGCATTTCTCCTTCATACTTTGTCGCTCAATCCATATACAAAATATTTAACTTTCGGAATTTAAAATCAAATAACTTTAATCATAATTTCACTATTTTAAATGTAGAAAATTAAGGGGTGTTAAAAGGGATTTATTTTAAAGACGTGGAAAAATTAAATATATATTTAAAAAATTAAATTGATTACATAATTATTAAATATTTTAGATTTAAATTAATATAATTAAATATAAAAAAATTAAATAAAAAATAATATATATATATATATGAATTCCTATTATGATTGTAGATATGTGTGGGCCCCCACTGACACCTGGCAATCACTATTTTCAGACACAGTCCGCCACTGTGTGCAAATAGCGAGCACGTTGGCAATCAAGCTAAATCGATGTCCACTTTTTGTCAGTCGCGGTCGAGGGTCTATCAATATGACGCATGCGCTAATGTTTTGTCCATGATCAATGAAAGGAGAACATGTGCTCGCACCTGCGGGAGGAAATCGGCGTATATATCGGGAATTGGCATATATATCGGGAATCGGCGTAAGCTTAACTCAATTTAGCGATATAGGTGTTAAATCGGTATTTTTCGATAAATTGATACATCTCCCAGTCCTACCCAGTACCCACTTCAAATGCTGCAGGTGTCGTGTGCACAATCCCTCCTATTTGAGATGCCTGTGGCATCTCATGCACACGAGATCAATGAAAAGATGGCTGCACACCCGAAACAAAAGTTGGTGATTCTGTTCAGAGTTGCTTCAAAAAAAAAAAAAAAGGCTTAAAACAGACCGCACCATTGACTACAGTTTTACCAAGATGCACATTCCTCAAAAATACAAATGTTATTTTGAAAAAATAATAAAAGAGTGCCATTAAAAAATCTTTTATTCAAAGTGTATCAATTCAAATTAAAGTCATACATTTGAAAGTTTATGCCTTCCTTATTAAAGAAAACAAAATAAAATGTGAACCTCCTTGTTGCATCAAGGAAGGAAATATTTTTATTTTTATTTCCACTGAATTTTATTTCTTATAAAATTGAATCGACAATCTATTTCATACTTTGCCGGTTTGTCTCTTTGCATTGTATAGAATCCCTAGGAAATGTGTGAAATGTTAATCGTTTCATACATTGCTGGCCAGTTTTTGGCATTCTATAGAAAGCCAGCTTTTATACATTTCCGGTAGTGTATATATTTAGTTTATGATTAAATGTGAAACGCAGTTAAGTTTTTATAAAAGACGAGACTAAAAATTCCAGGACATTCTTTCCACCATTTATTTTACATACACGTGTATTAATAACTTGCCACCTCATGTATTATTAATTTTTAAAATTAATAACATAGTTTTTAATATTTATGCTTTAATGTTCATGAATTTCATTTGTCTATTTTATAATTCCTAATTATTGCTGCTGTCCTGACTGCCACATGTTAAAATTCAAACTTATAAATTTTTATCTAGCTGCTGCTTACCTGGACTAACAAAAAAGTATTAATATCTGCTTCATTTGTAATTTTTAATTATAAAAAGGAATAACTATTTTTTTGTTTTAAAAGTACATATATCTTAAAAAAATTTCTTCGCAAATTATTTTTCATATTTCAAGAACACTTAATCTGAATCCTTTGTATTTTTTTCATATAAGGTAAGTGCTCCAGTAGTGGGCCACTTGAATTTTTAAGTTGAAAAACAAGAAATTCCAACATTCCAATGAAATAAGAGATCTGCCTCTGGTAGGCTGAAACCCTTATTAACTAAATACCAAAGGCACAGCCTTTATTTCCTGTTTAGTTAGGAGCTAGAAAGTTTGTTGTTGAAGTCAGTCTCTGAGAGAAGCATTTTTAGCTCATTCTTAGTGATTTCCTTAAGAGGTAACTCTTCATTCAACTATTTTTTAGCATACATTCTATTTGTTTTTAAAATGAATTGTTATTGATATTATTTGATTATATAATGAATGTATTATAAACTATCTTTAAATTAAATAATATTGATAATTTATGGATAGTGAAGGGTGGCCCACTTTTGGATCAATGTTTTACTAAATGCTCCAGTAGTGGGCCTAGATAGGCCAGTACTGGAGCGCATGCTTTCTCTCAAATAATCTGTTTTGGTGATGTTTAATAAGAAGGTTATATCTTGTAAAGTCTTTTTATTTAATTAGATTTGCTTTATTTTTATCAAAACCAGTAGTGGGCCACATGGCCCACTTCTGATACATTAATGGTACACTAATGGAACATTCTGACCAATTACTTAAATAATAAATATTTTATACTACACTTGAGGAAAAGACTGATATTCAAGAATTAATTGGGCTCTGTAACGAGGCAGACATTAATAACTATCGCATAGCTGGACCATCAAAAAATATTCCATCACCATTTAAAAGGGCTCTTTTCTGGCTGTAGAGGGACGATGATAAAAGAAAAATAGATTTATTCAACATAAAATATCAAGATTTAATATCCATAATGCCCCAAACAGAACTTAAAATGAAAGATCGATAATTAGCATATACCTTTAATAAAAAATTGGCTGTTAGAGAAAAAAATGTAAATCTCATGTGACTAGAATCTATAAATAAAAGATTTCACATATATCAAGCCATTTTTATTGCATTATTTATAGTGTATAATGTTAATGTATTGTTATTATTACTATATATAATGATTTTATTCTTTTTTCTTTGGCACAATTGACAAATCTGGGTGGCCCACTTTTGGTATGCTCACTACTGGTACATCAAAAGTTTCCTATGCCCACTTCTGGTGCATAGGAGTGATCTAAGTTTTTAATTTTTTAAAAATTATATTACAATTATTTTGATATTTCAGGTGATTATTATTTTAGATAAAAGTTTGAACAACCATAAAAAAATACAGATTAGTGAAACTTCTCAAAAGTTTAGATGATAATTGAGGAAATACCCTTAAGTGGCCCACTACTGGAGCATTTACCTTATGTGAAAGTCATTCAGATGTTCTGATTTAAATATTTATAAATACAATTTGTTATGAAGAAAATTTATTACCATATTTTTGAAAGTTAGAAATATCCATGTTCCAAAACTAAATTGAAGTGGTTTTGCTTTTTTCCTGTGGTATTTGAGAATAATACTGCATAAAATTTTAAAAAACTAATTTTGGTATTTTATGTGATTAATTCTTTTCTTCTAAAACTGTATTTTTAATGGATTTTTTTTATAATTATTAAATTTGAAGTTTTAAATAAATATATATACATTGTATTCCTTTTTATGGACATAATTTTCATTTAATATTTTTAAAAAAAATATATTACTTATTTAGGAATTTGAAGGAAAATTTTACGGATTATAAAAAACTAGGATGCTTTTTTGGTATTCATAAATTTTAATTCCTTATATAGCTATTATACTTTTCTAATTTTTAATGAAATTTATTCGTCTGTTCTAAATTTCTGAATGAAACTGGCATTGCATAAAGTTTAATTTTGAAGATGTTTTTAAATTGAAGTTATTGGAATAGCAATGAACTGCATTTGGCCAACTTCCCCTGTTTTTTTAAAAAAGTTAGAGTGAAAGGATATAATGATATTTTAAGATTGAAAATAGATTTGATATATATATCATCCATTTAATCTCTGTGTATTCAGTCTGTTCCTGATGCAGTTGTATAAGGTTCCTGACTGAGGGATTAGGTACTCTTGTCTGTTTTCAATTTCAAAGTATAGAAGAAGAGATTTCTGTCATTATACTTTTTGTGTTTATGTAAAAATAATGTTAAATATATAATTTTTTTGCATTAGTATATTTTACACTTAATGTTTTTTATTTAATTGAAATAGTATAGTTTTATAGATATAATATTCTAATTCCAATTTTGTAATTTTTGGGATAATTGAGACAATTTTTTAGCAATTTAAAGATTTAATTATTTCTTGTTTTGTAAAAAAATTTAAGTAGTATTAAGTTCCCATCTTGATTAATATTGTGTTGTACAAAATTCAAATTGAAACTATTGATTTCAATTTTTTGAAATTGTTTGAATTTAAATAATTTTAGAGTAAGGAGTAATGTCATGATCTCAAGAGTTTAATTGAAAAAACAAGAATTTTAATGTAATCATCATTAAAACTAAGAATATTTTACTGTAGTTTTTGAAATGCCATGAATTATGCATTCTATTTTTATAATAAATAAACGACCAAGCAATGTTACTAAAGTGAATGAACATTGATAAAGAGAAAAACATTTTACATAATGAAACTTTATACGATTTCATTACATTCGTTTTACTATTTAATAATATTGCTTAGTTCAACTCTTGTTCTTGTCACTTGTCAACAACTCTGTTTTCACAAAACTGTATCAAAATATGTCTTTATGTTGATATTTCTTTTATTATCTGCAATCTTACCTTATTATCTTTAAATAAATACCAATTCTTAATTGCTTGAATGAGATAATATAGATTATATAAATCATATCTCTAAGATCTATATGAATTAGAGTTAAAAAAGGAAGCTGTGGGGGGGAATAAAATATTTTATTATAAAAGTTATATAGGTTTTCATTTTTAGCTGAATTGACAAAATGCTTCATCTTCTTTTTGTTTGCATGAAGTTTTCTTACTGAAAGCCAGATAAAATAATTTTTTTTTTTGAATTGAAAAAATAAAGAGAGAAAAGACTTATGTACAAGTTTTCTTTAATAATATAAAACGGTTCTTTCACATGTAAAATGGTTTCTTAAAATAATGACTCACTCTGATTTTGTGCTGGTAATAAAAATGGAAAATACTCAATTGTTCTGAACATATCTTACAAAGGTTACCATTTCTCCTTACCAATAACCCCAGCATTTTAATATATATTTAAATTATTTTTTGTGCAGATGGCTCTGCAGTATTACAAAGCATCTTTTTCTACAAATGAATGAAGTGTCTTTTGTTCTTATTGTCCTACTGCCGCGAGAAAAGCCACAGACATTCTGGTGGCTGTCGTTATGAAAACGGGATATTCTGCTGCATTTTTGGGGTAAAGAAAATGGCTTTATTTCATTTGGTGAAGATAGAATCGGTGGAAGTCTCATTTGTTTTGTACTTCGGTCGAAAATGAATTCCTCGCCTAATGAAGTGTGCTTCCTTTGCCAGAACCCATTTCCCTTCTTTCTTCGACTCGTCTATTTGCGATAACCCTATTCAGGGTTTTTCTCGTGGTGGTAGGACTAAGTATGACATATTAAATAATTTTTTTCATACTGTGTTAGCTTTCTTTTTAATATCACTAATACATGATATTACGGGGAGAAATTAAATGCTCAATTTGTTTTATTTGGGGGGGGGGGAAGAATCAAGAAAAAACAAGAAACAAATACTGATTTGACAGTAGTATTTAACTTTCAATTGAAACATATTTCTGTATCACAGCAGACCTTACTTTTGTATACTGTCTTATAATTCTGAACAAAATGAGAATGAGCATTAATGTCAACAATCAGCATCATTTAATAGAAATTATTCTTTTCACATGTTTTTATTTTTCAGGGAGAAACATTTTTAATGAATAAAGTAAAATATGACACAAATTTTAAGCTGTTCTCTTTTAAAACAGTATTTTATTAATAGTCAACAAAATTTTAAATTTAAATTTCCTCTCGAGTAATTTCAGACAAGATTTCAAAACTATCTTGTAAGTTCAAATTTTGTGAAGGAAAGTATATACTTTCTTGCTGATTATAGAGAAACAATTTTAGTCCTATAAAAGATGACAATAATTGTCCCTTCTATAGGAGCTGTGAAATTTTTAAGCTTTAAATTTTTTGGCACCAATCTTGAGATATGTATTATAAATAATACATATTTTTATAAAATTTTGAAGTTTATATTGTAAATTACACTTTTTTTTAAATAAAGTTTTGAAGTATATGCTGTAAATAAAACATTTTTATAAAATTTTGATATTTGATAATCAAGCAGGCTAATGAATGAAATTATTGTTGTAGAAGTTGGAAAATATTTCCTATTGTAGTAGATTTCATTTTGGTTTCATTACAGTTTCAATATTGTGAGTGAAAATGAGTTAATTATTATATACTTTTGAATTCAGTTCATTTTGTTCTGTATATTTATTAAACAACAAGTGTTGTCATTATCTGTAATGTGATCTAACCAAAATGCAATTAAATTATCTAACTTTCAATATTTGGTACAGTTTGTGTTTATATATGTAAACCTTACTTCAATGTTATACATATTTGAAAGATCATTTTTAATAAGTTTTTGCAAACATTGTAATTTTCTTATGTTTCTTTGTAGGTTTTATTGCACTCATCAGTCCAAGCATAGTATCAATTCTGTTTTATCATATAAAGTGAATGATGGCATTTGTGATTGCTGTGATGGAAGTGACGAATGGTTACGTATCACTCTACCTGAACACACTTTAGTTCCTGGTAAGTTTTGCTGAGAATTTTTTTAGTTGTTAAATTTTTCTTTCTTTTTAGAATTCCTTGTTTTGAAAATATGCATTTCAATATCTGAATTGGCTCCATTTTTTCTTTTTCTTTTTTAAAATTTAGCATATTTAGGAGATACAAAACTATATATCGTATATTTCTGTGTATAAGCCGAGAATTTTTGGAACTTTTTCCAAAGCTAAACTATGGGGGTCAGCTTATATACGGATCAGTTAATCTAGCAAAAAATTTAAGCATTTTTCCTTTAGCCGAGGCAAGTTTTTCCTCCATAGCAAGAAACGTAGATTGAATTTCGGCATGTTCGCTAATTCGTGACGTTTTTTTCTCCACCTTTGAATTTGCTTTTTATTTACGTTGAATTGCCATGCAACCGTACTGTTGTCAGAATTTTAGACACATGCGATCATCTGGAGCTTAAAATTTGTTGTACCAAGTGGGACATTCGCAATCACTCCATGGGGCACATTGTACCAAAACCCTTCATCAATGGCAAAATCCAATGAGAATTGCTGTGGTGTAGTGTCGCTTCCATTGTTTGGATTTTCAACCAGTCTGATATTCATTCAGCTCTCTAGGTTATAAAACTGAAATGCGATCCTGTGTAAAGGGGAGCTACCGTCTCTCACAAAAGCGAAAACCGCAGAATGGGGAAGGGTGGGTGGTTATTGTAGGGCAATCAAGGCAGGGGAACCCGTTTTGAAATGGGAGAAGGAGGCATCTTAGCTTAGAGGACAAGACTCCAAATTAATGGGGAAAATGTGCTAACTTCAGATAAGGTTACAAGAGTTAAAACTATCCTTATTGGCACCTGCTGCTTGGCAACATTTTCGCCCTCATAGCAAAATATTTGAAAATTATAGGATTTGTTTATTATTATTATTTTTCATTTCGGCTTATATACGGGGTTTGGATTTTGGGTAAATTTTTGAACAAAAAATGCACTCTCGTCTTATATTTGGAAATGTATGGTTCAAAAACAAAATTGTGATAATCGATTTCATGTGACTATTTAATAGTATCTATTAATTTTTGCTTATTTAAGAATTAAGGAAAAGTTTATATACAATTAAATTGTTAATCATTACTATTCTATTATTGTCTATTACTATTATTTTTCCTGATTTTTTAAGAAGTAAATTTTTTACTGAAAATAAGTAGCTGATGCGATTGTTCTTGGATTGACTAATCGCAGAACTCTCCGAAAGTTATTTGAAAACTTTCCCTTTATTGTTCCCTTTTCCCTTTTGAAAGTTTTTTATGAGTAAATGCTGCATCCTACAGTTACAAAATGAAAGATAATATTGGCTTTTGTAACAATGTAAGTTTTTAAACAAAATGTCATTGTTGGCAAATACATACATTTCAAGTTTTAACATGGTTAAAGTGGAGTGAATGTGTTCAATTTACTGATACAATACCATCATGTATGGGCACAAGATCACTAGCATGAGCAACAATTAAAGATCTGTGACATTTTCATGCAAGCAGCACATCACAGTGCGCAGAGAAAGTTGAGACCTTAATTCCTAATTTTTTTTTTGTGTTGTGGCATTTTGCTTCACATTGGCAATATTTTAAAATGTAAATTAGAACCTCTTACAAATTCCTTCAGTAATTAAGAAGTTATATGACTTGTTTTCCTGAAACCTACTTGTGACAGTTTCAATACAGAGCATTAATATTTAAAAAAGAGTTTTTTTCGTTTTGGAACCTGCTTTAGCCGAGTTGTGTTTAGCATCAAAACTTCATATTCCAAGTACTTACTCAGGAAAACTCGTTTTGATATGCGATAGCCTGAAATTCTATCCAACTAATATTTCCATTTTTATTTACTTCAGAATTTAGCAGTTAGTGGCATTGTTCTTATTCTATGAACAATTTAAGCAATTAGAATTAAAAAGTTATAAAAAATATGAATATTTAAAAAGCATTTTAATAAACATAGTAATTGAAAGCAGTTGCATTTCACATACATAAGCTTTTTTTCTTTTATTTTAATGAGATTCTTTTTCCTGAAAAACAGCAAGTGATATTACAGGTAAATGTAAACATTTATATTGCTTTGCATTGACCTTTCTCTTAAAAGGAAATGTTTTTCTTTTAAAATGAGAAACATTGGCAGAAAATTGATTTTTTTTTTTAAAAATCTGTTTTTTGGGATTGAATTACTTTTCAGGTTCAGTAGAAATGTCAAGCAGAAAGTATTTGTTATGCTTTTTGATTGTGTATTTTGTGCTTTGGTATTTACTAAACTCTATTTATCGATAGTTTTAATTAATTGGTTTATTTAACTAAAAATTTTTTCATCCATTCTTTTAAGATAAATTCTATATAGTTTTGTTAAGTAAAACTTTAATAATTTTGAATGAATATTGAAAACACATGATGTTTATTACTGAGTCTTGATTTCTGAAAGTGTATCAAAAAGTTATCTATTTTAATGAATGTTTTAATGATCAAATTAAAAAAAAATTAAGTTATATAACTTTAAATTTCTGTTGGGAAAACTAACAAAATATTGTCAGTACTTTATTATCAGTTTTATTTTTATATTAAATGACAGATAATTTAATCACGTGGACCTGATACTCATATTATAAATGAGTTAATATTTTAAATTTAAGTTGTTAATTGACAAATGTTTTCGTTTAGAATATGTTTTTTTTTAAAGAGATGCTTTCATTGAATGTTAGAGTTTTTGTAATTTTATTTTATAAAATAAATAATTTCGAGTGAAACACTTTATTTTATAAATGAGTAAAACACTTCATTTCTTTGTCTGTTAATATACATTTCTCATACATTATGTAATAAGCTTTGCTCTGATAGTTTTTAATTAATATGGATTTCTAATTAGTTTCAATTTATCACATATCTTAATATAACAATTTTTAGAGAAAGGGAATTTAATAGTTGCTTATAAAGATATACACAACATTTTATGTTTCTAATTCTGGTATGCTCGGCTTCAGATAATATAAACTTGCTATAGTTGATATAAAAAAGAAAATGTAAACATTTAATGCTGAATCATTTGTTATGAAGTTTCGAGTCCACATTTTTCAAGTTTTCTTAAATATTAAATAGTTCAAGTTTTTTTTAAATATTCATTCATAATTCTTCACATTATTTTTAAAATTGGAATTTAAGTTTTATGCTGTAACGTAAAAAAAAAAAAAAAAAAGAGCAACAATTTATCAATTACTCATTATTTGCAAGATTTGTTTGAAGCAAATGTGAACTTGCTTTTCAAAATCTTTACATTTCCCAGCATTCCCCTGTGCTTATTTTTGGTCACAATATGGCAGAAAAAAGAAACTGTTAAGCTGTTAATCAAAAATGCCTTTTTTTTTTTGTTTGTGATGATCTCTCGTACTGATTTACACCTATTATTCACATATATATATTGAACATAAAATTGTTTAAATTTAAAATTTATAAGCATTTTTTTTCTGTCTGATGTAGTTAACAAGCAGAAAGGAATTTTCCAAGTGCCCTGTCCTGTGAGTTGCATCTCTTAACACTGATATGGAGTCTTCTATCATTTCAGCAGTCTGAACTGTAATCATTGTTGTGAAATTATCTGTGAAACAGTTAAGCCTCTTTAATTCATTGTCTCGATCATTTTCTGACAGAATTACTTTATATTTCAACAAAGTAGTCCATCTGTGTCCATGACTTAACCTGTGTCCTTTTTCTGATTGGTTTAACCAAGTTTGAAAATTTTAAAGTATAATGAGCAGTTGACTAATGGATATAGTTGTATTAATATGTTACATTTGTCAGATTATATTATTATGTGTTGTTTTTAATTATTATCGTATCTTGTTGTGCTTTGTTTATAGGCAGTGTATATATTCCAGATAGAGTGTCTTATCTGCTTAGTCCAGATTTGGGATCCATGAATTGAGTGTTGAGTATTTGAAATATCTTTGCCAACTGTCAACTCAATGATGTGGAGGGTAATACTAGAGAGCTGTCTGAAAATGTTTAATCTCCAAGTATCTTATAATAAGTAGACAGCCAGTTTTTAGTTCTGTTAAATGTTCGTTTGTCAATAATAACTTTGTGAGTCATTGTGCAGTACTATACTATTCTTGAATCTTTTTTCAATCAGCAAATAATTAAACTAAAACTGGCAGGTAAATTTGTTGTATTTTTTATATTTCAGATTCTTCAGTATTAGTGATAATATCATTCTTTTGTTAGTGATTATTGTTTGCAAGAAACGTAGATTTATTCTCGTGCTATCCTGCAGTAGAAATTGTTATCAGAATTTAAATTTCAATACTGTCTGCAATTGTGTAGATAATATATAATAAATAATTCAAAAATCATCTGTATTAAATTTTATTATTGTCTATGTTTAAGCATTTTGTATATCCTTCCTGATATGCAATTTAGTTTGTAAGGAATAAATTTTTTATTTTGTTAATCCACTAACTCTTTGTTTTATGTATCTTGTTCATAGTTTTTTAAAAATCAGAATTATTTAGAAAAATTATGAGATAAAATAACTTTTTGTTGAAACTGCAATTAAATTACAAATGCTATCTGTAAAATGCAATTAAATATCTGTACACAAAATTTTAAAAATATTAATTAAAAAAATTTTATATTGTTTAATTTAAAATAATTTAAGATGACAACGTGTTAAAAATAATTAAATAAAAGTTTTAAAAATCACCTAAAAAGTAAATAAATTATTACTTAGTTATTAGTTTATGAAGTTAAAACCTAAAAAGTATGCAGTTGAAAATTAAACGTAAAAATGTTTCAATTATGCAGAATTAAAAAAAAACAAAAAAAAACAGATAATTTGTCTCCATTGTGTAATTTTAATATATATGCTAATGACAAAGCTTGATGTTTCCATAAAACTAATCATTATCAAGTTCTTATTTTCATAGACTATAATTTATTTTGTAAAAATAAAATTTTTATATAATAGGGTATTGTTAGTTACTAGACAGTTTTTGTTTTCGAATTTGGAATTTCATTCAAGAATAGATGAAAAAATACAAATTAAAAAAAAAATTGCCTTTTCCCCCCGAGATCTTGTTTAATGAGGCTTTGCTGCATTTGAAATGATAAATTTTATGTTTAAAAAAGTACTAAGTGTATTTTTAATATATTGTTATTTTGTGCTTAGTTTATTCTTGTTGTGTGAAACCCTTTTGGCATTATGGTTTGCCAATGACATTCCGTGTGTAAATGTTATGTTGAATTGTTATGTAATAACAATAAAAACAATGATTATACTTCGTTTAATCCTGAGTCAATTTATTTTTACTGAAATTTTAAAACAGTATTCTTAATGTGCTAATAGATCAATTTTTAAGACAGTTTTTATCTGGTTACATACTGACAAATGTTTCTGTCAGGGAAAAAATAAATTCTATTTTTAAAATGCTTCAAAGATTTCAAAGTTTTTCATCTTATTAACCCTCTGATTGCTTATCCCGCTGGTTGGAAGTTCGTCTGTTTTCTGCTGCATCCTACGTTTTTCACAAGCAAATGGGTTTATTTAAAACTTTTAAAATGTTGAATCATGTAATATTAATAAAGCCCCATGTGTAAAAAACAATTATCTTGGTTCAACGATATTTGAATATGTTTTAAAACATTGCATCTAAATAGTAATTCAAAAAAATTATGCAGTAATAAAGTAAAGTAAAATTAATAGGTGGAGCGTTTCATGGGATTCTGTTACTATTGATTTAAAATAGTTGTTTATTTTTTAAATTATTTTTCAATACTTCATTTAAATCTTACAGGTTATATAAAATGATAAGGGCTTTAATGAATGGTTACCATTTTTTATTTAACTAATGTGCTGAATTCTTTTGATTTCAAAAAAACTATTTTGCACAATAAGGTTATAAAACAAATGGAAAAAAAAAATGCCCAGCGTAACAAAATTAGTTAAATCAGAAAATGCATCTAGAAATAATTTTGTTTAATCTTTTTTCCTACATTTTTGACTAAGCATATGAGATTATCTAATAAATGGAATTGAATAAGATTTATAAAATAATTGGTGTAATTATTTGCACTTTAAATTTGGATCATATTCACTTTGGTGAAAACAATTTGCACTCATAAGAAATATTTTGCATGGAAAAGAAATTATTTTACTTAAATTTATTCAACATGAAAAAAATATTTCAACATTGAACTAATATGATGGCATGCAAGAAAAAATTTTATCACTTGCATTGGTTGCTTTCCACTTTCTGTGCATCGTTGTATCTATAATAATTTTTTTGTAATTTTCAAATTGAATGTTACTATTTTTATCCCATTCATGTGATTATCTGACATAATTAGTGTCCTGGTGTGTGAATTTATTTAAATTATTAAAAAAAAGTTGTTGGTCTTAAAAAATGGAATTTTTTCAAGTATATTTTTAGAATTCAAGTTGACAATTCTCAAATTCCATGAACCTAGTGTAAAATATTCACATTTTAGTTCCATGTACCAAGTCTATGCGTTTTGAACTGAAATGCAATTATATATTTCCTTAAAATAATTCTCATGATGCTATGTGAACCTTCAGAACTAAATTTCTCCTTGAAAAAATTTACCTGTATCAGTTAGTTAATTAATATAAAGATAAGTCTTGCAATTAGAAATAACTACCATTTTTTAGATTTCAAGTTCACTGTTTCAAACTGTACTTAATGTAGTTTGCTATGCGAATAGAACAAACTTCAAAACTTGCACAACATACTACTTATATTATAATTTTGGAAAAATGAATTGTTAAAAAATCTGTTGTAATGTATTTTGAAATATTGAAGTAATAGCTTTACTTCAATATATGTATTTTTGATATGAAAATTATATTGACTGTGCCAATTACCGTCATATCTTCAGAAAGATCCTTCTCAAGATTGAAAATAATAATGAAAAAAATTGATGTCTAGCATTAGTCGCGAGCAGTTTACCTTCTTAGCTGGTTTAATCAAATTCAAATTAACCAAAGAACTAAATTATAATATTGGCAACAAATTTGCTATGAAATGAAACAAAAATTGCATATTTTATTATTATTCTAGTAAGTTGCATATCAAATTGTATTTATGGAGTAATTATTTTTGTCATTTGATATATTAGCAATTTTTAGTGTCATTGGTAAGTTAACTTTATAATTATTTATAATTTTTATGTATTCCTTTAGTCCTTTCTCTACCAAACTGCAATATAATAAATAGCAGAATGCAATAGATTATTTTGTACAAAATTTGTTTCAAGGCCCCACAACTTTCAACTTTTCAACAGTCCCTGCTTTTGTTCGGGCTGGCTCCGACTTCCACAATATACATTCATGACAAATTCATGTCGTGCATATGCAGATGTTCCATTAGAGGGATTTCAGAATGTCGCATCTAATTCTTTGCTTATGATGTCATTTTGGGGATACTGTTATACAGGGAGGTCATAAATTATTGGACCCATTTCAAATTAATAATAATAAAAAAATGTTATAACTGCATTTTTTCTTTTAAATGAGAGAGCAAGTAAAGTTTTTTTTTGAGATAAGTGACGTACCATTACGGCGTTCGAAATTTACTACAGCGAGAGATTTCCATACGCAATGACTATCGATTAGCAGAAGCTGATGCACGTTTTCTGGTTTCCTTTTTCAGTTTTTCTTAAAAAGCTCGAAAAATATTCAGTTTTTGAATTACAATTGATTTAACAAATTAAAGAGCGTAAAATCCCCTACAAATACGTGTTTTTTTTTTTCTACCTTTAATAGTTTCGCAGATAATGGTTCTCAAAAATGGAGATGTCCAATAATTAGACCACCTAGACCGCTGTAACAGCCTATCTGATAAATATCCTTTTTAAAATGTGCTCTCATTTAAAATAACCATTAGTTGTAAAATTATTAGTTTTTTTATTAATTTTTGAAATGGGTCCAATAATTTATGACCACCCTATATAATTTCTGTTTTCTATTGATTGACTGCCTCTGAAATTGCCAACTTTTGGTGTCATTTTGTACTGACGCAAAGAAACATACTAAACAACAATTTCTAACCTCGTACATTAATTGAGGCAATAATAATTTAAATAATTGACAAAATTTGCTTATTCTGCCATTTTAAAAACCATCAGATTGCTTAGACACTCTGTAGGTGTAAACGAACACTAATGACAGTTTTCTTCTCTGACAAAGAACCTGTCTACGCTCATGCTTCGAATATTCCAAGTGAAAAATCTTGTTTCTCAATACTGAATAGAGATTTCTTAACTAATGTGTTCAATTAGTAAATTATTAATTAAAAAATAATCAATATGCTTACTTAAATTACTTCGAATTTTATGTCTCTTTCCGCATGTAAATCTATCTTATAATTCAAATAATTTTTTCCCTCGGTTTTCTAAAGGGTTTTTCAAATTTGTGACTTATTTTTCTGGTTATTTCTGTCATTTTTTAAAAAAGTTTAAACAATTTATTTAATTCTACGTGTTTCATGTTTGTAAAAATGGAATTTCGAAATTTTTTTTTTCACTCTCTTCTAGATGTGCTCAAGTTTTGTAATTTTGTACACTTGTGTATTCCCGACGACAGTATACCATTTTAATATTTTCAACTTCTTCAGTTAAGAAAATATTAAAAGTTAACACTCAAAAGATAATCATGAATTAAATTTTGATTCCATAGCAGTGGCGCTATCTGGTAGTGTTTAAAAAATATCTCCAGATTAAAAAGTGGAAAATAATTGAAATAAAAAAAATTTGCTGTTTAATACACTAATAAAAGTATGTTTTTAAGAACTAATTAATTTCTTCCTCATCGTTCACCTGTTATGCGTAAATGTCTTAAGTATTAATCAATACCTTAATCGTAGCAATAATCAATAATTGTTTTCTGTATTGACAGACTACGAAAATTATTGCGTTTTCAAATTAGATTCTTTACAAAATAAGCATTTTGTTTCATTTTTAAAACTCTTTTTTTTGGAGAGGGCACATTTCCAATTGATATCTCCCATACATCAGGTTTCTTGTCACAAAAAATGACAACACTCAGAATCAAAGCCATTCATATAATTGATACATAAATGATCAAGTCCATTGCATAGAGCAAGTGAGTTACAGATGAAAAAATTAGTATGCCTCATAGTTAATAACAAAATTAATTTATAGACTTATGCCTAAATAATGAATAGTCTAAAATCAGTTCGCATTAAGTTTAATAAAATTTCTTTGCTCAGACCTTAGAAATTCAATTTGGATTAGTTTGCTTACAGTGGCGAAATCCGGCGGGGCAATCGGGCTTCCACCCCCCCCAGGAAACTAAACAAATTTTTTCCATTTTATTATAAATCACTACAGACATGTTTGTCGTAATTTCATTTAAAAAAATAATAATGAAATCGTAACAACATTGCTTTCATGCTGGCACAAATTTTCTACCTTTTCCTAGTTATTACTTACTTGTACGCTTGACGGTCAGAATCATTTTTTTGTGCTATTTATTTCATTTTGCTTTTTATTAAATTATCGAAAAGTACTGTGAGTGTTCTTCATGATTCTTATTGTCAGTGAGAAAGTCTTAAGTTAAAGGATTTGAAGGTTTGATTAGGGTTTTTTTGCAGGATTTTCAGCAGCAAAGGCTATTATCCCTATTCATTTCGAGAGTTCTTTTCAATCCGTAATAAAAAAAAGAGAGATGAAATTGCCATCAAAGATAGGCTAAAATTATTATGATCTGATTCGGTCAAGGAGAGAGGAGAAAAAAGGCACTCTCCTAGAGAAAGGCCTCCATATTCTTTTCAAAGTTAAAGGTTTGGTTTACATAAGCCATGATGTTTTGACATTCATCTGATACAAAACTTTACTTGACCCCCCCAAGACCCAGATCCTGGATTCTCCATAGTTTTGCTTCCTTGCCAGTGTTGAACTACATGAATGTGTGGAACACTTCTAAAATCCTCCGATTGTATTGCAGTTCGTTTCATTGCTGCCCTCTGTTATCAGATAAATGAAGCTTTTTACCTTGCTGGATATTATCTTCAAAGTAATCTCACTTGCTTTTAGGACAGGAAAGGACAAAAAATGAGTTTTTTTTTCTTTCCAAAAATCATTTTAAATAAATGATTAAAACAATTGCGAATAGAAAGAAAGAATATATAAGAAACGTAAGCGATATATTTTATTTATTGCTTTTTATTATTTTTCCGCCGTTATATATCCATTCATATATGTTGTATTCATTGAGTACCTCTTTGAACTATGAATTTCCCTAGCTTTGTCGGTATCAATGGTAAGCTTTGTTGTAGACTTCAACAAAACTTTAAGCATAGTTAATCTTGATAATTAGCCATTTGTGGTTCTGTTTTGAAATTTAACTGAGTTTCTCCCTTTTATCAGGTATTCAAGAAGAAAAATAAATAAAATAAATAAAATAAAAAAATACACATTTAAAATACTCACGGTAGATTGTAGATAAATTACACTTCAACAGTTTGAAGATTATCTGATAGAAGAAGAATTTCTTCTGATATTTTTTGACATATTTTTGAAATATAAGAATAAATCATTGATGTTATAAAGTTGATCACTTTTAGCACGTTTAT
>BGPR01017569.1:0-32309 GCA_013235015.1 Araneus ventricosus | reverse complement strand
AAAACGGTTGAATACATAAGAGCACGGAAAATTAAAACGCAAAAAAAATCTTAAAAATTAAATACAGTCGAGTGCAGTGTATTTGAAAGTTGCAAACGAACCATGTGTTTAAAAGTTGTAAACAAACCAGAAAATAATAACGTAAAAACGTTGTAAATTAACGATTAAACCTCACTGGATGAATTGAATTTCCATTATTTCCGCTTTAACATTAATGCGTTAATCGACACGTGAAGCAAGTGTGTCTCACAGGTAATGTATTTGTTCGGGCCGTATGAATCACGCATGCTTCACATGAAATCTTCTGCATTTTTATCCGTAGCTAAGCGAAGATTCACACTGGGCATATAAATAATACAGGGTGTCCACTAAAGTCCTTCTTCCCCACATTAACTTAAGGACGGCGAAAACAATTGGCACGAACTTGGTGTCTAGGTATAGTATAGTGACCATGCGCTACACGGTGATGTTGGTTACAGCGCCACCTGGCGACAAACAACGGAGTTAGCGTTCCTATCTCGAAAACGGTACAAGATACGGGAAAAAAGCCATTTACAAAGTTGTAGAGCATTATCGATTTAGTATGAAAAGATACCATTTGCACAATAATACGAAGAACAGAACATTTGTGTGTTCGCATTTCCAAAATTGTGATGACACAAGACATGGACAAAAGGAGAAAATGTTATTTTTCGGGCAAAAAATTGGCCCCATTATACTTTTCCCTGTGGAAATAACTCGGTCAGCAGGTGTATGCACCTTTCACCCAACACTGCGGACATTCGATGACGTATTAATGTTGCTTGTGCTGGCGCACCAACTTCTTGCTAAAACGTGTGCAAAGTGAAATTCAAACAAGGGCTCGAATCTGTATTGTAGATGACGGAGAGCACTTTGAACACCGAAAATAAAGATATCTTGTGATAACTAATTTCTTTTTCCCTTTTTAACCCCTTTCGAGACGTCACAGTTTTGGAAATCGAGAGCAAATAAATGTGCATTTTAAGCGTTCTGTTCTTCATATTTATGTACACAAGGTGTTTTTCTGTACTAAATCGATAACGCTCTACAACTTCGTAATCGACTTCTTTCCCGTATCTTGTACCGCTTTTGAGATAGGAAAGCTAACCCCGTTGTTTGCCACCAGGTGGCGCTGTAGCCTATCTCGCTGTGTAGCGCATAGTCACTTTACTATACGTAGACACAAAGTTTGGGGCAATAGCTGTCGCCGTTCTCAAGTTAATGTGGGGTATAAGGACTTTAGTGGACACCCTGTATAGTGACATGTAAAGCGTGGCCTATCAAACAAAATAAGGTGGTTGGCGAATGTAAAGGCGGCCAGTTTTGATCTAAGAAGCCGCGTGAGACAAACTTGTCTCGTTTGCTTGACTACATTCAAAATCATTATTTTTTTCCAGTTTTTGTCAAAAAATAATTATGCCAATATTTTCATGATTGTGCATATACGATGAGTCAGTTGTGTCCCGTGGCCCGGAAGGTCGAAACAATTTTCATATTGGGGCGATTAAGGTGTTCAAGATCAGATTTTGGGTGAGATCATAGACTCGTGACGAAGCCAATTCATGTTCAGGGGGTAAACGCGAAATGCTCGGCGCCAATGTAGTTTTGGAAACTGTTGCGAATCTTACAAGAGTTAAATGACTTGATATCTTAAGCCGGGCATTCACTTGAAGGCTATGCCATTTGTCCTAAGCCAGTTTTTTTCCTGCACCCATTTCAATCGAAAAATTACGCACGTTATTCACGTAGGCTCCAAAGTGCGCTACTGTTGCTCTTCGATCCCCCTATTCCTGCCCTCTCTCTCGGCGGATTTCCGATTTTCTAGCCTCGTCGCGAGGTTTCAATCTAGGCAGATCCTTTGATGTGTCGCTAGCCTCGCATCGGGTCTGAAATTGGAATCGACGCATGAAGTCTTGAGTTTTGAGTTCGTTTGAATTCCATTGTTTCTAATCATTTGTTCCAAATTTCATAGGTTTTCGACCTTGACGATTGCTCTTTCCTTCTCGTGTTCCAAAAAATCCATTTTGGAATAGATGTGAATGGCCTGCTTTAGGAGAGCGTTTTATTACCCTCAGAAATATGTTGAATGATACTCGCAGGGCTTTGTACGCATGAATGTGATTATAGAGCTATGCTGCTTTTCGATTTATCGAAATAATCGATATTTCGAAAAAAATTCTGTATCAAATTTTTAAAAAAAATTAGATTTATCGATATCTTTCCGATAAATTCTTGCCCCCTTCGAATTGTGTCTTACGATGAATCGTCATCCACGATGTTCGGTGCTCTCAGATCGTCTTCGTTTCCGATGGGCTCGTGAATTTCGGTGATTCATCTCCTATCCTCACTTACTCGGAAATTCAATAATCATCTCTTTTCTCCGATGCCAAACTTCGTAGACGAAAGTTGTTTAGTTTAGTTTAGTTATATTAACGTTTTGAAGCAGCACGAGGTCTGTTTTGGAATGGACATCGTCATTTTGAACAGCGGTCAGATGACGAGGACGTCACCTGAGCTGGCACACCCTCTCCAAACTTCCGCATAACACTTACGGGTTTACGTTTGATATGTTATGATTGAGACTCGGATCACGATGTTGTGATTAGGTTGAATGAAGGTTGCATAGGTGCGTTCGTCAATTTCATTGATGAAGCCATGTATTTAAAGCAACTACCCAGATAGCAAAGAAAGCTTCGCTAAAAGTAAGATTTCCCCAAGCTTCTATTACAAGCTTGTTTCATGCCTTTCAGAAGGCTGTTAAGAGCCCTCCTTCGGCGGACAAAATAGAATCCCCCTCCCCCCTCCGAAGCCGTACTCCTACAGAGGAGTTCAACCCCCTTTTTCTGACGTCCTCTTAGAGTTATCTGGAATGTCAATTAATTAGAAATCTTAATTAATAATTTGTACGATTTCGTTGTATATTGTGACAAAACTTCGTATTCCTCCTAGCCGCGGATCGAACCCGCGTTCATAGAGTTGGAAGGCAAGCGCAATAACCACTATATCGGACGTGGCTGCACACGATGGGACAGGTGGTTCATAAAAAGCTTTCCTACGTCAATTTTGCGGGAATAGTTTCCGAAACGGTTTGCGCGGAAATGCTTTTGAGGATTTATCGTTGAAACCTTGTCGGTGAGCTAGTTCATAAAAAACTTTCCTATGTAAACCTTGCGGCAATGGTTTCAGAAACGGTTTGCGCTGGCATGCTTTCGAGGACAGCCTATGGAAAGTGAAATGGCAACCTTTCCGCAACCTTCTTTGCTATCTGGGTATTTTCTTAAAATCACTTAAAAACATTTAAAAACACAACAAAAATCTGTCCTCTGCCGCACCTAGCTGAGAGTGGAGGTTACCGAAAATGAAGCGTGCTATTACTGCGAGTGAGAGAGCTAGTTGAGGTGGTGGACTGCAGCTCATTGGCCACCGGCAGGGGCCATCATCAGCATTTCTTGGAAAAATTTAGGCATTTTGTAGCTATAGGATTGCACCATTGTGAAATGAATGTGCTTTAAAATGTATTATGAAACAATTTTTTAAAAGAGAAAAATTATTAAAAATACAAAAAGGAATAAGCCAGATGGATGGAGGCAATCGTTGACGCTGGTGAAAAGAACCAAATTAGTCTGTAAATTTGAGAAAATTGGCAAAAATTTGGAGTCTGTCAAAGACGTCGTTCGTTGATCCTAATTTCTTAGCAATTTCACGGATACTAGCTTTACCAAAATTTTTCGGAATTCACCAGGTACAAAAGCTTCGACTTTCTCAGTTCAACACTGGCTTCTTTGTTGGATATTTCAGAGTTAACACCAGCAATTGAATTATTGTTTTCTCGGGCAACTTAAGCGTAAGAAAAACTAGGGTCTACAAATTTAGGGGGGGGGGTTAATATTTCCGATATTTTTAATAATTTTCTTAGGAAAATTCTTACAATCACGCCAGGAGGTGGGGTGCCCTTCTTCGTTACATTTGGGGTTTTTAATTTTTCCTTCCGCGTTAAGGTCAAAAGTTTTACGGCATTGTAGGTGCGAATGGGCTTCACCACATTTCAGGCATCTAGATTTTAACCCGAGGCCGTGGTGGCCTAGTGGTAAGGTCTCGGCTTTGGGGCCGGAGTGTTCCAGGTTGGAGACCCGATTCCACTGAAGATCCGTCGTGTATGGGGCCTGTTGCACGTTAAATCAAACGTAGTGGCCAAATCTCCTCCCGTTGGTGTGGCGTGGAAGTTTGGAGGGGGGTGCCGTCTCGGGTGTCGCCCTCGTCATCTGACCGCGGTTCAAAATTACGAGGTCAGTCCCAAAATAGCCCTCGTGATGCTTCCAAACGGGACGTTAATATAACTAAACTAGACTAGATGTTAACCCTCTCACATCGAGCGAGGCGGTCCCGGGCGGTCTAAAAATTTCCTCTTAACAGCGGCGAAGGCCGGTCTGAGGCGGTTGGCTCGTTTTGAGGGTAGATGAGGTTCTGAGATCGATTAGGAGATAAGAGCGGTGGGGGGTCCAATTACCCTTGAAAACCACAGCCCATTTCCGTGCGCCTTAAGGGAAGGTTATAGCAGGGGTGGAGTAAATGACCACTCAGGTTTGGGAGAGTCCAATTCATGTCCATTCCTCCCAAACAGGCTCGGTTTTAAAGGGACTAGAAGAGAAGAGTCGCTTCGAGATTAAAGAGTTAAATAGCAAGTAGCAGCAGTATGGTGATGCATGTTACAATTGCGAGTGAGAGAGATGTGATCAGTGATGTAAAATACCCAGGTATTTATTTTTAAGGGTAAATACCCTGGGTATTTACCTGGGTATTTATTTTTCAATTAACTCTATTCATATAAAACACGGGCAGTGCTGTGAAATATGATGCATCTGTATAATATAAATACGTATAGAATATATATTGAGCATAAGGTAAAGTAAAAAAAAGAAAACCAGTAATACATAAACCTTTTAAATTCTATAAAAACTAAGAAAATGAATCAGAAAAAACAAAAACGCAATACTATATCATGGATGTTACATAAAATACGTGGCTTAAATATCAATTTAAAAAAGAAACTCAACTTTTTTAAAAAGAAAATGTGAGTTTGATTTTAAAATGACAAAGAGCTGATAATAGAAATTAAAATGAAACATACAATTGTTTATAATTTTTTTGGATTAATTAGTCAAAGTACCAGATAAGTTAGCAGATGTTTGAGTTCTAACAGCTTTAAAAGTGAATTATTCTGAAAGTAACATTCACTCATAATACTTTCAACAGAGGTAAGTTATTTTTGTAGTAGCAAAAAGTAATGAGAAAGTAAAAAGTAATGTTTCAGCAAAAAATAATGAGATTTTTTTGTTGCTGAATCTGTTATATTATTTGACGTCATAGTAGACACACACAGTTTCCTGGTTAGACGGGATTCATCTGGATTATGAACATAAATACTTAAATGTTCTTAAAACTCTAAATTTGATGTAAGTGTCATGGTTGGAATCTGATTAAAAGAAAATTCATTAGCTATTTTATTCCTTTCAAAACCTTTTTTAATCCAACAAGACTTTTGAAACATTTTTTATGTGTTTCTCCATTTTGCTTACATTAGCAAGATTGTACTGAACATTACAATACTTACATTCGATACTTTTATCCTTCTTAACATTAAAAGCTCCAAGCAGTTTCTTTTCCTTTTTTAACTTTTTTTTAAATTTTTAACGTAAAAATTCACACGTGAAGTAAACGACTAACTATTCACTAAATCAAAACAAGAATGGTTGACTTCCAGCATGGCAATGTGAGTAAATTATGGATCACAAGATTCACTAGCACTGTCTATCTCTATTAATAATAAAGGAGAATATGTGTGTTTTGGCGCTCTACAGGACAGACCGCTATGCTTAGAGCAACAAAATTTGCAACAAACATACTTTGGAGGGTGAGAATGTGCACCTCAAAACCGGTTTTTTAAAAATTTTAATTAATTAAAAATTAAGCGAAATTTTGGAGTTTTTCCTTAATAATTTCCAAAAATATTACAGCACAAACATTATTTTTACACCATCTGATAATTTAAAAACTTATCTTTTCAATATATCAATATAAGTTTTCATTGTATATTTTTCACTAATTTAATAAATTTTTAAAAATATAGTTTGACATTCAGTGTTACAATGAAATTCAAACCGTTGTTTCTCTTCCATTGTTGAAAGCTAATATAATATTCTATTGGATTTTCTTTTCTTTTTTTATTTGATCAATTTTTCTGTGAAATCTGTAAAGACAGTCTTCTAGATAATAAGTATATAAAGAAATAATCCAGTAAAACTGAACGATTATGGTTGCTATGTTTAAATTCATTTTATCAGCATACTTTAAGCCAATTAACTTGCTGCTGGACGTAAAACGTGCCGTGGTATTTCGATGTTGAAATAAATTTTTAAAATCAAAATTTGCTTCGATTACTTACAATTAGATGTAACTTGACACGAACAGTTACTTGACTCCATTAGGGACTTTCATATACACAAGGAACAGAACAAGTGCAAGACTACGTAAAGAACGCGGGCTAAATCTCAATCGCAATCTGAAGTTTAAAATTACTTTGTTGAGGGAAACGTGAATATCAAACTATACATAAGAGAGTCGGTTGAAATTATATTCCTGGCGAACAAGCTGGTCTCTGAATAGCTAGCTATAACATAAACGGCGTTAAACATAATTATTCTATTGTAAGTGTCATAGTTTCAAACCGTAAAAATTAAATTTTCCCCCGATCCCGTTTAAGTTTTAGAATACTTTATTCTGAATCCTGATAGCAATTGGTTTTTGTTTCTATAATTTAGTCAAAACTTTAATTTAAAAATTTTATAACTATGCATTATATTTACAAATTTTATATGTTTGATTTTGAATCGCCATTCGCAAATGCTTTTTTTACAAAATACCCAGTTTAGGGGTACTTATTTATTTTTTTATTTCATTTTGAATCATTCGCAAATGTTTTGTAGAAAAAAATACCCAGTTTTGGGATATTTATAATTTTTATGTTTCATTTTGAATCAACATTCGGAGATGATTTTTTTTTGTAAAATATCCTAATTATAAATTTTATTTGTTTTATTTTGAATCACCATTCACAAATGCATTTTATTTTCACAAAATATTCAATGTAAGGGTATTTATAAATTTAAAGCTTCATTTTGAATCACACCATTCTCAAATACTTTTTTTGCAAAAACCCTGTTTTGGGTATTTATAAATTTTAAGTTTAATTTTGAATCACCATTCACAAATACGTTTTTTTCCTGCAAATACTTTCTTTGGGGGGTATTTATAAAACTCTGTATGTTTCATTATGAATCGGCATTCGAAAATGTTTTTTTCCGCAAAATACCCAGTTTTTGGGTATTTACCCAGGCCTTGGGTAAATACCCGGGTATATACCCAAAAAATATTTACCTACCCACTGGGTATTTACCCACCCCACATCACTGGATGTGATGAATGCCTGAGCCTTTTATGCTCAAGCACAAGACAACGCCTCCTATGTGACGTCACACTCAGCACAGTGCAGCTTGAAGTTAACAATTCAACACTGCATATCAAAACAAGAAGTGCATTCACCAGAGATTCCCCCTACGTATGAATTAACGCCAATACACAGCGGATCTTCAATGGAATCGGGTTTCGAACCTGGAACCCCCCAGTCCGAAGTCGAGATCTTACCACTAGGCCACCGCATCCCGCCGAATGTTGGAGTGCTTGATAACGGCGTTTGACGGTAATTGAGCACTCCTTTTCCGTGGGTATGTGAAAGCGAGAACTCAGAAAGCAACAAATTATGTAAATGATATTCAATATGTCGGTTTGACACCGAAAGTGTAAGCGTGTATCGAATTTTGGATGCAATCGATCAAAGAGAAGAATTATAAAATGGACACTGTTCTTTTCAAAACCCTGAGACTAGCACTTTTGGACAACTTTACTACGGAAAGGGGTGATAGGCAGTGAGTAAGATGAGTGGTTTTCCGGAGTTCTTTGTAAGGCCATGACCTTGGTCCGATTAGGCGTATTTTTTAGTTAGTCTTTGCAGCAAATGAATAAATGAAAACAAAATTTTTCTATATACTAGTAAGTAAAATGTGAACACCTCCTCCTCCATTTTTCACTTCACCCCTATTTTGGTGAAATCAACTCCGCCTGGCACATGCGCAAAAGCGCGAAGGGTTTTCGTATGTCAGAATAAGCAGTACTCGATTTCTCTCTTTTTATTACTGCCATATTGTGTAAGCATGTAAGAAAGCTGAGTGGAGAACACTCCTGCTAATTATATAAAAAATTAAATATTTGTATTAAATTTAATATTTCAATAAAAAAAATCAGGATAATAAGATTACAATTGCTGAATCTTACACTGGATAAAATTTAAAAATATACACAAGATTAATAAAGTAGTAAATTAATCGAAAAATGTGAAAACTATGTGAATGCTTTTACTCAAATGAAGTAAAAGACAGAAATGAATGATTTAGATCATTATGTGCTTCCCTACCAGGATCGCGTGCCTCGTCAATGCGACTTTTACAAATGACTTTAATGCACGAATAACCCATATGCGTATCCATAGAAGAAATTGTTTCGGAAATGATGCATTATTCCTAGAATTAATTATAATAATGCATCTAAAAATTGATTTTGGTGAATTCTTTATAAGATAAATAGAAGAATATATATATATATAGATTTATTTTTGATGTGATCATACTTAATGGAATTAACAAAGATATTAATAATTCACTTCATGGGTAGATGGCGGCACTAGATTAAGAATAAGATTGCATCATATATTCATTTATTTATTTTCTGTACATTTCCAAAATAATATATATTATTTTAAAAGATTAAATTTAAATTTATAGTTAATTTTTTAATGTGTTTTATTATAGTATTAAAAGCCTAATTTAAAAATAATATTTTCACTTTAAATGCGGAACTGCCTTTAGTATAATGCTCAACTCATAGCAATAATTAAGACTATTGTATTGGTATGTTATAAGTTATATACTTTCTCGTTTCTAGTCTTGAAATATTTTGGGGATTTATTCCCATATTTTTTCGTTTTCCCAACAATTGGCTTTCGCAGAGGGTTGGCGCCACAAATTTAGATTAATGCGACATATATTGGTTCCCAAGACTGATTGGCATTTCAATGTTGGAATTCCAATTCTGGGTTGTCTTTATCATAGTAGTAACAATCTATATTTAAATTATCTTTTGCATTTCATTTGTATGATTATTGATAAGTTAATTTGATTTCAATTTTAATTTTTAGATTAATATATGTATATATTGAAAATATAACACGTTTTGATTATTTTAAATATTTAACTATATATATATATATTAGTTATGTTAGTAAATAATAAAACAAAAATAATAAAATTCCAGTGTTTCATTTAATTATATGAAATCAGTTATCTCATTTAATGCTAAACCCGACAACTGTTTGAACGTTGTAATGTTCAATTTTGATAGCCAACAGCCATAGAAGTTCTCAACTAAAAATAATAATCACACCATGTGCTATCAACATTTTTCCGATATTGAAAAAAAAGTTGGCAGAATTTTTCTGCGTTTATCTAAATCGTTTTCAGAACAACGTTTATCAGATCCATAATCTTGAGTATTTTCATCTGTCTCTCTAGTCACTATTATAGCTATAACACTTGGGAAGAAATGAATCGAATAAGTAATCCAATTAAATTCTGCATTGAAAAAAAATTTGACTGTCTTTCAAATAGACTCAAATATAAACTGATATCAACCTCTTTAGGATTAAAATTTTAAAAAAATCTTAAAGAAATGGTCTTTTGAAATATTTTCTTTCATTCTGAACGGGAAATATTTTCTTGAAGCCAAATTTAGGATCACACTTTCCATTTAAAAATGCTTTGTGTTTCTTAGATAACTTGAATCAAAATAATTAAAATGTGTGATTCATATTTACATCGCTATCATTTCTTTTGTTTTTTCCACAGAGATTCAATTATGTTGAAATAATTTAATAAATAATTAATTAAAATATTTGCTTATTGCTTCCTTGATTTAAAAAACAAAAAATACCAGAAGAGATTTTATACAATTAACGATTTTTAATAAATTTAATTTAATTAAAAATAATTTCAAAACAGAATGTTTTAATTATTTTTTCTGTATTCGATACACATATTTTTTACAGATTTACACCACTGTTGCTGAAAATTGAATAATCGTTTGGTGCGCGTTTAAATGGCTTTTTTAAAAAAGGAATTTAAATGTTTTCGATTTAAAATGAAAACATTTCTCATGTGTTCAAAATTGTAAAATTTTTTCTTAACTTTTTTAACCTAAGCTGATACATAAAGCTGATTTTTTCGCTATCGTTTTTATAACTGGATACAATTATGTAACTGGGAGCCTATTCAGGCTCACTGTTGTAAACTGTGCTTAAAAGCGTATAGTTTGCCTGCAAAATCAATTCGTATACTTTTGTCAACGATTTCAATTTAATTACGCAAAGGTTACAAAAGGGTTATTTAATTAAACTATTAACTAAACTATTACTATTATAATCTATTTTACAAACACTTTTCTTTAACTTGATTTGTTCATTTTCTTTCTTCAATTGTTTTGTAAAGATGGAATTTTGTAATGGCTTTTATTCACTCCTGTACATTTGTGTGTTCTTGATGACGATACACTATTTTTAAAATTTTCAGATCTTAATGATCAGTTAATTGACTAATTTTGATTCCGTAACAGTGACGCCATCTGTTAGTGCTTTAAAAAAATGATACAATATTCTATAAAAATTATTACAATGGACTATGAATTACAGATTAAAAAGTAGAAAACCATTAAACTAAAAAAAATCTACTTTTTAGTATACACATATAAACTTGCTTTAAAAAATTATTTCTAATAAATTTATTTATAATTAATTATCTATCTAAGTCATTGTGTGTGTTAGAAAAAACGAGTATTATTACTAAACTAATATTAGAAAATGTACCATTATTTATATTTAAAAAATTCTTAATTCTTTTCTAATATAACATTATAAAGTTCAATAAATACTAAATAATTCTTTTTTTCATTTCATAAATTGAAATAAACAATTCAATAAAATAAAGAGTTTGATTTTCGATAAACCGTGAGGTCGAGTTTTTTTTATCGTTTGAATATTTGGCATGCTGAATCAATTATTTTTTTGGAAAAAAATTATTTATTTTATTGTTGTTTTAAAGAGATGGCAATTTCACCGTTTTAATAAAATACCCATTTCATGATGCGTCCGGAATATTATTTTTTCTATCCATTTTCCTTTCAGAAAACAAACCCAAAAAGTTGGAGGAAACAGAATACGGAGATTATTTTCTGTCATTATAAAAAAATGCCAGCGAAACGATTCCAAAATAATTATGGTAAAAATGTGCGTGACTGAAATTGATTAGCTGAAATGCAGTTAAAATGTTATTATTTTAAATTTGATTTCTTCTCTCTTACTTTTAAAGATATTTTCAAATTAGAAAATATGAGAAATAATATGTTATTTATTTATACTTATCATAAAATTTCCATTAATAAAGTTCCCATCGACTCATTCAATTTCTTATCTGTATGTTTTTCTAACTTCAAAATATTGATGGGAATTTAGAGAACGGTCCTCATTTTATAAGAAGATATATCTTGTTGCTAAAAGCGATTTTTCTAAGTCTTTCAGAGCTTCTTGAAGAATAATTGTGACATAAAATTTAATACTTTTCTCAGCTAAGTATGAAACTTTTATTAATTGGAATTAGAAAAATTGGTTTTCATAAGGCATTAATATATCCCCCTCATGTAATAAATGATAAAACCGAAAACAAAAAATAAACCGATTCTGTTGCAACCTGTTATTTTTCAGAAATATCTGAAACTAATTTAAATTGAAATTTAGCGAAAGGGAACAATTTCCATAATATACCTTTTGAGATATTGTTTCCATACATTACAGAAGAAATCCTAATCTTGTATTTATGCAGATTTATTATTGCATTATAAATAACCAGTTGTGGAGTAGTGTATCAGTAGCTGATTGAAGTTGGTTTTAATTTTCTTGGCAAACTACATATATTTACGCACAGATGGCAATTGTGAACCAGGGATGGTTTATCAAATGGGCACATTTTGAAAACTTGTGTGTTATCGATAAAAATACACTATTTTAGCAATTTTAGAGATTAACTATCAGTTAATCGATTCATTTGATTAAATTTTAATTCCATACAAGTAACGCCACCTGATAGTAATTTTTAAGGAAATTGATTTTAAGATTGCATATGTTTATAATAATAAATTGTACACTAAAGACTGAAAAGAAGAAAATAAAAAAGATACTTTTTAGTAGGAGAGACCGGGGCAAATTTGGTACAGGGGTAAGTTTACACAAGGCTTACATTTCACATACCATTGGTCGGGGGCGCCACATGTCATTTTAGAAGAAGTGTCTCGGCCTCCATTAACACTCACACCAGTTTGGAGTCAGTCTTGAAAGTGGACCGTGAAGTGGACAACTTTGTCTGATTTTTTACCAGTTGAGTCAATTTTTACCCTTACTTACTGGCTTTAATAGAGCTAGTACTATTAGAATATTAAAACTTATTATGGATTATTCTGTTAGGTTGTTCTTTTGTGGTTATTTTAAGCTATTTGGTTGATTATTTTTATTATGAATAAAGCTTATATGCTGAGTTATACCAAAAAATGGCGATGGGGCAAGTTTACACACAGAGCATGGGGCAGGTTTACATAGTGTGTAAACGTGATCCATCGCCATTTTATTGTTCGAACTGACTCAAGTGGCACTTGCATTACAAAGTCATTCCCAACACCTGAAGATGTGAGGCCATTATAAAAGCAGGGCCAAATAAACAGAGTAGCAAAAAAAGGCAAACATCAATTCTTACAGATACACCTGTAAAAAATGCTTTACAAATAGAGAAGGAGAAATCAATAAAGAGGAAATTAGCATCAACCCATCATACTATGTCTCAGTAAGTGTGGATAAAAAATTTAAAAATAAGAAAACCTTGTTCTGAAAGAAAATTTGGGAAATGTTGAGCTTAATAAGACACATAAAACCAAGAAAACTTTTGATTCTGATAAAGAGAATGGCAATGAAAATTGTCTGTGTATTTACTATTTAAATCCATACGAAGATCAAGTTTTGGCAAACAGTGGGCACAATGCACCGAGTGTAAGAGGTGGGCTCATGAGGACTGCATTTCGAATGGAAATTCAAAATATTTTGTTTGTATAAATTGTGAGAGTGATTTTGAAAATTATTAGTCTTCACCATAATTGTTTATAATATATTATGTATTTTTTGAAAGAAACGAGGTTTCTTTGCCCGATCATGGGACAAGTTTACACAGGTGACATCATGGTAAACAAAATGGTATAATTAAAAATATATAATAATTTTAAGTACTTAAAAATATAAACTAGATGCCTTAAAGTCTAACTAATTAATTGGTATTTAAAATGAGAGAAATGCTTTAAGGCCTTACAATAGAAAAATAAAAATTTAAAAAGTGTGTAAACCTGCCCCGTTCTCCCCTACATTAATAAAAGTGTGTTTTTAAAAGCTGTTTTGTTAAATTTATAGCGTCATAAAGTTTTTAAATCGCTCCAAAATTTTTTTTTCGTTTTCGCTCTTCCAGAATTAAATTTCTATTTCCTTGGAAATTTTTTTTAAAACCACTCTGCGATGCAGGCAAAGTTTGGATTGGTTCCAATAGCATCCATAATGTAAAGCGAGAAAAGTAGGACGGCGAATTTTTTCCGCGTACGCACTGTGTATGAGTTTGGATTAGTGTTTCTCAAAACATGGTGCTTTTAAGGGTTAATCTCACTCATGTGACAAGTACTGGAAACTCCAGAAAAGCATTTATTTGCTCAACAACTTTTAGTAGTAGTCAAACTGTTATATTCCTAACTAGAAAATCGCCCGTCATGGTATGACGGGTGCAAATTGACTCTTCATTCGAGAGATTTCTCATCAAATTTGACGTGTTTAAATAGATATATATGCGAGAGAAATGTTTAACATTGATTGAAAACAAATAAAATAAACATATGTTTTATGACGGGAAATATTTTTTATTTACATATTATTTACATATTTCTTTATTCAAAAAACCTCTTGGTAAAACTCATTCCGTGTGAAGCATTTTTCGTTGTTTAACAATTTTATTATTACTAATATAATAGCCCAGATCTCTCGATAACGCTCTGAAGTCACCAACAATAAAACTCGAGCCATAGCACTGCGAGACGTTAAACAGCATTATTTCATTGTTAGAGAACATGAATTTCAGTAATTTTAAATTTAAAGAAGTAATTGTTGTTCTAATTTCAAATTTAATAGCTCTAAAATAGTGAAATAAAATTTGCTATCGATTGATATAAAATTTATCTCGTTATGATCCCGAGAAATTTTAAATTATATTAATCATATATTTCAAATTTACTTCCGTTTTTTAATAGAAAGTAGTAAATTACGAGATTTGATGTTGAAAAGATTATATTTGAATTACTTTTCTTTGAAATGCAAAAACATTTCCACGTAGAATATAGATTTAAAAATATGAAGAATAAATTAAAAGGAGAAACAAGATTTCAAATTCAAATAATGAAGTGTGTCTCGCATACTCCACCACATTTGAAGAATATTATTTATGAAAAAAAAAAAACATTGTTCAAATAATTTAGTATTTCTGAACCGTACACTTTGCGACAAAACAACAAGATCTTCATTACAGTCATAAAAGGTTATTTTTCGAATGCGAATAATTTCTGAAAGTCTCTGCTTTTTACCAGTACTAGCAGTACGCGCATGGCGTTGCCCGTGGAATCAGGACTTCAACAACATGAAAAAAATACGCCACAATGACGTGAAAAAGTTTTGAAAACAAAATCAAAACAAAAGATACACATTATTGTTTTTCCCGCTTATTCTCTTTCGCGATAATAACATTTTAATTGTTGGAAAACAGTACATTGTACGTTAATCCAAAACAATATTAAAAAATTGCAACTTGAAAATCATTATTATACAGCAAGCAAAATATTTGAGAAAAATAAATACATAAAGATACTGCGTAAAACAGTAATCGAAGTCGCTCAATTGAAGATTATGACGTCACCAGCCCTCTGCACCATCGGCCAATGAAATTGCCAGCAACGTTCCGGAGAAAGTGTCGCAGGAGGAAGCTCGAGAACTGATCAGGAAAAAATTAATTAAAAAGAACGGGAAAAGATATTTTAACCGTTCTTGATTTAAATCCGACAGAACCGTCCCAGTTATAAGCTGAAAAAAATTGAAAATAATAGTGTTATTAGAACGTCGGATGCAGCAAATTTAAAAACAAAAATAAAATTTAGATTGTAAAACTGACTATTTTTTTAAATTTCTCACAATTCAGTAAATTGCGTTAGAGCTCAAAACAAATTTCATTAGAAAGAAAATTGTTTGCTCTATCCGATGGTGTATCAATTGTTTTCGAACTAAAATCAGAAACGATATTGTGGACAAAAATGTTTCAAAAATCACCCAAAAAAGCACAAAACATTAAATAAAAACAGTTCTAGATTTAAATGTCTCACCATTATTAAAATAATTCAAATGTTTTGATGGTTCCAAACTCGCCAGACAATGAAACCATTAAAACGACCACCATCCTTAAATGGAATAAAAAGAATAAAAATCCTTACACATATGTCGTTTTTAATGACCTCAAGGAGCATTTATGCCGAATTCGAAGAAAATCGAACAGCGCGTTTGGACGAGACTGCGTAAGAAACAAACGAAATGCTGCACGGCCGAGTTGAAACAGAACCTTGCTTCGTTCGGTCAATTAATAATCTCTGTTTATTGTGTTTTTATTTTTCTGTGTATTGTAACATTTATTTTTGAATATGCTATTATCATGATAGTTATGCTAACTAGTAGTTCTGTGAACAGTAGACCTAACTCCCCCCCAAAATTCTAATATTTTCTATTCATCGCATACACTGGTGTACAAAAATTTTGCACAATTCTTAGGGTTCGAATTTAGAGTCAATATGGATAAAATCATCTGCTGAATCAGCAAAACATCTCTACTGTTTTACTTCGCTTATCTTTAGGCGGCATATCTGTAGCACTCTTATGCACAGTTAATACATGGGAGCAATTAATAAATTAAATTATATTTCAGGAACGATTTAGTCATATTTAAATTCAAAAGAAAGAAGACGTTTAGAATCACAAACATCGAACTTTATTCATCCGTCTCGTTTCTACCACAACAACTCTTTTTGTTGCAAGTTTTGGAAACTAAACTTCGCGACAACAAAGATAATATCATACGTAGAGAGAGCTGCTACATCACTCCTTCCCCAGTAACAACATAGTTACGATACAGTTACAATTTGCAAAAATAACAATTTTTTCAATTTACATGCAATTGGATACAAATGAGAAAGGAAAAAAAATACATGAAATTAATATGAAATAACAATGAATAGTATGTAATTAATCTTTGTAACGCGCTGAGAATCTCACACGTCTACCAGAGCGTGTAGTTTTTTTCTGAACATCTTTGTCCAGCAAATCTGATTGTTGTTTTTCAGTTTCTTGATGGGCAGTCATATTTTCGTTTGACAATGATGGTGCAGTATCTAATTTCTTGTGATGAGGCGAGTCTACCTCAGTTAACAGCAAATATGCTGGTTTTAATCTGTCTATAGATATATTGATATCCTTGCCTTTGATTGTGACAGCAAAGTACTTGTCGTGTCTTTTCACAACTGGAAAAGGTCCATCATAAGGAGGTTCTAATGATTTCCTAACTCTATCAATCCGTATGAACACATGTGTACAAGTATGCAAGCCCTTATGGACAAAAATCTTTTGAGAAGGATGTCGGCGAGTATCTAGTGGTTTCAACAGTTCCATTTGTTTCTGTAGTTCTTTAGCAAACGTGTTGGTATCCAAGATACTTTTTGGTTTCTCAAAAAACTCTCTTGGTAACCTGATAACCATAAACCATTTGTACAATGGTATAATTTGTATCACCACGTAAAGCCGATCTTAGTCCCAACAAAACTGTTGATAAGGTTTCAGTCCATTTAATAGAATTGTGTGCTCTGATCGCAGCTTTTAAGGTCCGGTGGATCCTTTCAATTTTCCCATTACATTGTGGGTGATATGCTGTGGTTGTGCATATTTTAAATCCACAAATAACACCAATGTTCTTAAAGAGCTCAGATCTAAACTGACTACCTTGATCAGTGATTACACGGTACGGCATTCCAAAACGTGAAATCCAGTGATCATAAAATTCTCGAGCTACTGTTTCAGCCGTCACATTTTCTAAAGGAATAACTTCTATCCAACATGTGAATCGATCGATGCAGGTAAGGCAGTACGTTTTCCCTTCAGAAGTAGGAAACGGGCCTATGATGTCAATATGAATAACACTGAATCTATCATCTACTTCTTTGTAAGTGGCAATTTGTGCACGAGTATGTCTATTAATTTTGTTCTTTTGACAATGGATACAAGACTTTGCCCATTGGGTAATATTCTTCCAAATGTTCCAAATAAATCTAGAAGCTATTTGTTTGACTGTAGATTTCACATCAGGGTGAGCTAAAATGTGAAATTTTTGAAATATGTGCATCCGAAAATCTTGAGGTATAAATGGACGAATTTTTGTTGTTGAAATATCACACCAAAGTAGCTTACCAGAGTCCAAAGGATATTGCTTAAAATGTATCATCGATTTGTGCATCAGCAATTTTGTCATAATCTATTTCAGAGATAGATTCTATCCTGGATAACGAATCTGCAACGATATTTTCTTTTCCGCAAATGTGACGAATATCTGTTGAAAATTCTGATATATATTGCAAATGACGTAGTTGTCTAGGTGAGGCTTTCTCATTCTTTTGCTGAAAAGCAAACATCAAAGGTTTGTGATCAGTGTATATTGTAAATTGTCTTCCTTCTAAGATATTCTTGAATTGTTTGATAGAAAGGTATATTCCTAACAATTCCCTGTCGTAAGTACTATATCCTTTCTGAGCATTAGTTAACTTTTTGGAAAAGAAGGCTAAAGGTTTCCAACAGTCTTCTTCAAACTGTTGCAGTACGGATCCAACTGCGTAGTCTGAAGCATCAGTGAAGAGAGCTAATGGTGAATCAGGATTAGGAAAACTTAATAATGTAGCATTTGCTAAATATTTTTTACATTGCTCAAATTTTTCTTTTGCTTCTTTGGTCCACGGAATTTTGCTTTTATCTTTTTTCTTGGTACCTTTTAAATATTCATGAAGTACCGTCTGATTTTTGGCAGCATCTTTGATATATCGCCTATAAAAATTAATTAGACCAAGAAAAGTACGCAATTCGTGAATTGTTTCTGGTAATCTATAATTCAAGATGACATTTACTTTTTCAGGAAGGGGTTTTGATCCTTCCAGAGTAATCATGTATCCGAGAATTTCTAATTGATTCACTCCCATAACCGACTTTCCAAGATTTATACGAAGACCATATTGCTCTAATCGAGAGAAAACTACTTTTAGATGCTCTGAATGTTCATCTTCCGTTGAAGAAGCTACTAAATATGCGAAAACAAAGTCCAATCCGAAAAACACTTCATTGATGAATCGTTGAAACGTAGATGGGGCGTTTCTCAATCCGAAACTCATTACGTTGAACTCGTATAACCCAAATGGCGTTATTATTGCTGTTTTCTGTTTATCGCCTTCAGCAATTGGAATCTGAAAGTAAGCCTTAAATAAGTCAATTTTCGAAAATATTTTCGTTTGTTTTAATATATGGTGAAAATCCTCTATTCTTGGAATAGGATAACGACCGGGAATCGTTTGTGCGTTTAATCGCCTGTAGTCCCCGCACGGTCGCAAACTTCCATCCTTCTTAGACACTAAATGAAGTGGACTGGCCCATGGAGACTTTGAAGGTCGAATTATGTCGTTTTCTAACATAAATTTGAATTCCTGTTTGGCCAATTTTAGTTTATTTCCATCTAATTGGCGAGCTTTTGAAAAAACAGGAGGGCCTTTAGTAACTATATAGTGCTTTACGTTATGTTTTGAGTTGCAAATTAACAGATTTGGTTTTGTTAAATTCGGATACTGTAATAACAAATTTGCATATCGAGACTTTTTGTCAGTCGTGCTTATGCTATCCGCAGTTGTTACGCAATTTCGAATAGATAAATTTGTGACACCATCTATTAATTTTTGTCATGCATATCAATAATCAATTGAAATTTGGTTAAAAAATCTGCGCCTAAAATAGCCCGAACCACTTTAGCGATCACAAAAGGAAATTGGAATGACCGACGCAGGCCTAAATCCAGAGTTAAAATTTTGAAACCGAAAGTGGGTATTACTGTTCCATTTGCAGCATACAGTTTAAAGGAATTACATATTTTATGGCTCGATGTTGCTGGAATTATGGATAAGTCAGCACCGCTGTCCACAAGAAAGCGTAAAACGGTTTGTATATCGGTAACGAATAATCGGTAGTTACGGCAATCTTTTAATTCATCTGCAGCAGAACCAGCCGTCGAGTCTACTGCTGGTTGGAGTTTTCCGACGCCTTCCAGCTACATGGGCTTTTACTTTTATCAGGATAACATTTATCACCAAATTTAAAGTGATAGTAACAGTATGATCCATTGGGATTATATTTCTTTCGTGAATGACTTCGGCTGTTGCTTCGATTAAAGCCAGAGTGGCGATATTTACTTCTAGATTGTCTGTGAACATTTAGTTCCGAAATCTGTTTTTCTAAATTAGAGATTTTATCAAGCACAGTATTCATTACAGAATTGTCTGCAGCAGCAGAATAAATTTCTGTCGTCGAGTTCATTTCAAATATTTTATCCGCCATTGTCGATAAGTTATCCAAATTCTCGTTACTCACAACCAAAATATTTTTAACGGATTCTGGCATTTTGCAAAGCCACAAAGTTTGCAAAACTTTATCCGTTATATTTGTTCCTCCAAGTGATTTCATGTTACGCAATAATTGGCTAGGTTTCACATCGCCAAGAGAAATGCCTGTAAGCAATTTTGTGATACTTTTTTCCTCGCTTTCTTTAAAAGTATTTAACAAATGTTCTTTTGCAGCTACATATTTATCATTCCGTTCACTTTGGATGATATCCCATATGTTTTCGACTACTTTGGGTTCTAATTGTGCTACAAGATAGTTAAATTTAGTCGGATCCTGGGTAATATTAGCGATTGAGAACTGTGCATCAACTTGGAAAAACCAAATTTCAGGTTTCTCTTCCCAAAAAGGTGGAATTTTAACGCTTACCTTTTTCGCTTCATAATTTTCACTGGTTGTGTTCGAAACAGAAGTTTTGCCGTCATCCATGATTTCGACGGTTAGAAGAAACTATTCACTCGGGTCACCAGTTTGTAGCGCACTTCTGCACAGTTAATACATGGGAGCAATTAATAAATTAAATTATATTTCAGGAACGATTTAGTCATATTTAAATTCAAAAGAAAGAAGGCGTTTAGAATCACAAACATCGAACTTTGATGATGATAATGATGATGAAGCTGTTTGAGATGTATGCTCGGTCCTTGGCTGCTTTATCTCAAATTATCCTTAGATCAAATTCTGAGATCGCGAAACAAAGAAAAATTGAAAAAGTCAATGAAAGTAAAAAAAAAGAAGAAACATCGAACTTTATTCATCCGTCTCGTTCCTACCACAACATCTCTTTTTGTTGCCAGTTTTGGAAACTAAACTTCGCGACAACAAAGATAATATCATACGTAGAGAGAGCTGCCACATATCGAAATATTTTGAGGAAGATGGCACCAAAAAATCACAGAGAAAAATTTAATCCTTACATAAGTTATTTAAAAAAATAATCGAGAAAATTTCACTATTAAATAGGCATCAATTAAAAATATTTTTTCCAACTCTCTTCGTTAGAAATAAGAAGATGGAATTCAAAATAACTTGGCGATAAATATTACAATTTGGCAAACATATTTATATAAGCTAAAAGTTGTCGTGTTACAGATCAGGCGAAATTATCTTGGCGAGAAGCGTCTTATATTTCCATTTAGGCTTAACAATTACAACCGAATTTTGAAATTGCCGACTGCGGCTCATAAGGTTTAAAAGAAATTATTTAGATGGTGAATGAATTTAAATATAAATTAAGAACTAAAAGCTAGCCAAAGATTATAAAAATAGATGACATTTATTTAGCGAAATGCGGATAACAATACAATTCAAAAGATGGGCTAAATTATTGCCGATCTGACAATTCAATTGACTTGTCAAGAGAGAAAAAAAAAAATGGCACCCTCTTAGAAAGGCCTCCATATTCTTTTTTCCTTGTATAACGATACAAAGAGATAAGCGAACTGTGTTTATTTACAACTCTGATGTCATAATCTTAATGTTGCCTCTCACTCTTTTATTACCAATTAAATTGATAATAATAATAATTATATATAATTAAAATAACTATTTTATTATGGAATTAAAATAAATAGAAATAAAATATATACACCGTTTTCTATTGCTTCAAGAAATATTTCTGACAAATTTGAAGGAAATCAAACATCGTATTTCGAACAAAACAACTTACAGACAGACAAATGCAAAATGCAGGAGTTAAAACGTAGACCTCGCTACGCTCGGTCAATTATTATCATTAGTTCCACGCATATTATTATGTGCAGGCATGAAGTGTTTTAGGATATGAGCTTGATAATATTCGAAAAAGCAGAAAAAAATGTTGTCTTCAATAAATAACGAAAAATTTTACTTTGGAACCCTGTTTCCATTTATCTTGTTTGTAAAGAATTTAGTATAAAACTTTAATTAACATTATTAATAATATTAAGAATATAAACAAACAATGTTAAGAGTTTCGGTGTAGTTTGCTGGTAGTAAACGCTCGACCAGCAAACTTGAATGAACATCGTCATTTTTGCGAGGAACCATGGGACAAGGTATTTTATATGATTTTGAATTTCTCAACATCGAAAGATACACATCCGACAGAATTAATTTTCCACCATGATGGCGAAAAAATTACGTATTTAATCGAAGCCTTCCTATGCATTTTGAAGTATTATTCTAGTTCTTATTTCTCTATTAGTACTAGTTTAACCGCGCAATGATGCATATTCTCTCACATTTTTGCCTTTTTTAAAAAAATATTGAGGACTAATTGAAAAAGTCATTAAAATGTAGGTATTTACTTCATTGTCTTCAAGTAAGAGATGCCAATAAATGAAAAACTATATTTAATTGAAAGGAAAGTTTTAGGCCTAGTGTGTATGGTCAAAGGTCATTCAGCGCTTACCAATCAAACATCAAGTTTCCTACTTATTTTACGTATACGAAGTATACAAAATGAAAGTATTGTAATCGTCAAAAAATTCGAACTCGAGATTTTGACGAATCTCCACGTTTTAGACCTCCCTGAGTCCGAAAAACATAATATTGGAATTATGTCTGTGTGTGAACACGATAACTCGAAAAATATTAAAGCTAGAGGAATGAAATTTGATATATGATTTTTACACATGTTTAGGTTCCTATCAATTTTGGACAAAATCCATCCACGGGAAGTCTGTCTGTCCTTGTTCATCTGAACACTACAACTCAAAAACTTAAATAGCTGGATAGATAAAATTTGGTACAGTTTTATCGTCAGGAATGTAGGTCCGGATCAAATTCTGGACTAAATCCGTCAAAGGGTTGACTGTCTGTCGGTCTGTATAATTTCATACTTGTGAACACTATAACTTCTTAACTCTATTACATAGATAAATAAAAACTGATATGTGCTCTTCTTATCTTAGTTGTAGATTTGTGTCGAATTTCATTTTCAATCGGTTAGAAAAAAGTCGTACAAATCGCATAACAATTTTCTTTACCTTACGCAGGGTCATTTGCGTATTGGCGAGAATCCGCCTTTTTCCTTTGAGCGCGCCAAGGGAAACTCGTTTTATGTCATTTGCCTTATTTTTTCTGCACCTATGTTAGGGACGCTTGGTGTTTTTCACTGCAATTTGGATTATTTTTCCCCACTTGTGTTAGGGAATCGTCCATGTTACTGCTGCTCTGTGTATTTCTTTCCCCACCCGCGTTAGGACGGATACGAGAAAGTTTTAGGGTGACCACTCCCGCTGGTAATGAATGAATTCAGTAATCCGACGAGTCAATCTACACTATAAAACCAAAAAGGTGAGTTGGTTCCCCTGGATGTTGAATGAATGCGCCAATGATGTATTTTCTGCCTAGAGTACGCTAGCTGAAGTCTCTCAACCTTCAGTGCATTGCTGTTTTAATTCCACTGGACCTGACACTTTTGATATACACCTAAATAGAAGTTAAATGAAGGAAAATGATTAACAGTATGGAAAATCAGACTAAAGATGACTCAACAGGAAAAGGAATTGGTTCCCTACGTTTACGAACTACAAATGGAGTTTTCTTATAAATTATATTTGTAAACCAAAACCAGCGGGAGTGTTCTCCCCTAAACTTTCTCGTATACTTCCCCAAAAAGGTGCCGTTTCCCCTTCCCTCGCGTGGCTAAAAAAAATTCGAAACTACTGTTACCCAGAATCCAATGACTATCAAAAGGTTTTTCATTATAGTGATCGAAAAATATCTAGGTAAAGGATCAAATTCCAAGAGATGCGTACCGATTTTCCGCTCTTACCGGCTCAAGGACAAACTGACGTAATTCGCTCCATAGCTTTCGCGTCAACAGAAGATTGCTTCCAGTACGCATGCGCGTGGAGATGACGGATTATTTTCAAAAGTAAATTATACAGACCGACAGACAGTCATCGTTTGACAGATTTGGCCCAAACTTTTATACGGACCTACATTCATGACGATAAAACCGTGTACCAAATTTTATCCATCTAGCCATTCCAGTTTTTGAGTTATAGTGGTCACATGATCGCGGACATACAAACATACGGATTTCCCGTAGACGGATTTTGTTCAAAATTTGATAGAAATTTACAAATTACGTGTAAAGAACACATACCAAATTTCATCCCCGTAACTCTAATAATTTTCGAGTTATCGTGTTCACAGACACACAGACAGACATAATTCCAAAATTGTGTTTTTCGGACTCGGGGATGTCTAAAACATGGAGATTCGTCAAAATCTCGAGTTCGAATTTTTTGACGATTACAATACTTTCACTTTGTATGCTTCGTACACGAGAAAGTAAAAAAGGAAAGTGCAGAGCATAAAACAACTATAATTTTAGGTACCTGTTGTTTTGTATTTCAAAATTTATCGCAAAGGAATTGGTCGGTTGGTTTGATTTTTATGGTGCCAACACCATGGAATTGGTATCTGATTCACAATGAAATTTATTATAAATCTGTAATTTTGATGTAAAGACCACCAAATTTCATCTTTCTGAGATTTTTTGTCGTATTCAGTTATAGTGATCACAAACAGAATTCAAAAAGCAATTTTTTCCGCACTTGGGAAGTCAAAAACGGAGAAATTCATCAAACTCTCGGGTCAGAGTCCTATTTTCCAATCCAATCAAAGAGTGGATTTTTTTTGGGGGGGGGGCGATTTCAATATTATAATTTTTACTTTCTCGTATACGAAGTATACAAAGAGAAAGTATTGTAATCGTCAAAAAATTCGAACTCGAGATTTTGACGAATCTCCACGTTTTAGACCTCCCTGATTCCGAAAAACACAATTTTGGAATTATGTCTGTCTGTGTGTGTGTCTGTGAACACGATAACTCGAAAACTATGAGAGCTACGGGGATGAAATTTGGTATGTGGTCTTTAAACATAATTTGTAGGTTTCTATCGAATTTTGGACAAAATCCGTCAAAGGGAAGTCTGCCTGTCTGTATGTCCGAGGTCATGCGAACGCTATAAGTCAAAAACTTGAAAGGCCAGATGGATAAAATTTTATACACAGTTTTATCGTCATGAATGTAGGTCCGTATAAAATTTTGGGCCAAATCCGTCAAAGGGTTGACTGTCTGTCGGTCTGTATAATCGCATACTTGTTCAGTTTTGAAACTAACTCCCTGCGCATGCCTACTGGTGCGTATTGGAGAGAGAACGGAAGCTCCGAAACTTGGCAGTTTGCCAAAAACCAATTCTGGAGCGATTTTGTAAGGAAGCAAACATTTAGGGAGTCTCGCCAGGTCCTGTTGCGCAGAAGAATGCGCAGGGGATTTGAATTTGTTTTCATCCTTCAAACCACGCGTGGTTCCAACTTTGATTTACTTGCGACGGAAGTTTATTTGACGTCTTTTATTATTCTAGTTTTCTCTACATGTGTTAGGAGTATACGAGAAAGTTTAGGGGAGACCACTCCCGCTGGTTTACACTTCGTATACGAGAGAGTAAAAAATAGGAAAGAATTTATATTTTAACAATTAATAACCGTTTTCCAGTCATTTTGTTTTAATTAAATATCAAATTAAATGTTTTAATTAATTTTGCTGCATTCTATGCACAGATTGACACAGACGTACAGCACTGTTGCGAATAACAGTCACAGAGATTGGGCGGTGAGACCGACTCTCATGTATATTCCACAATACAAAAATTACTTCTCAATTTTTTTATCCTGACAAAGCAGCTTTATATCAAGCATTCGTCTCAAACATACCTTTCTACTAAACCAAAACATAAGCACTGTTGCTGGAAAAAAAAATGTTTGGGACGCGTTTGAAGCGGTTTATTAAAAAAAAAACAATTTAAAATCTTTCGCTTTAGATTCCTCATATGCTCAAAATTCTAAAACTGCTTCTTCACTTTACTAACGCCGATTTTTATTGTTATCATTTTTATAACTAGATGAAATTATAAAGCAATTCAAGTTCATTATTAAAACTGTGCTGCAATTTCAATATTTTCAATTTTTATACTTCGTATACAAGAGTGTAAAAAGTTATATCGATTTGGCATTTATACGCCCAAAAGTAAAAGGTTCAAAATTATTCTATATACGGAAGAATATTTGGTTGAAATCCAGAAGTTGGTACACACTCTTAAAATGGTGCCAAGTCGCCAAAGATAATGCAAGTATTACCTGCATTTAACTTTGTTGACTTGGCGCCAATGAAATGCAGTTGTCAACGTCTTGCTTTGGCGATTTGGCACCGTTTTAAGAGTGTGTACCAACTTCTAGATTTCAACCGAATATCTTTAATGTTTAATTGTTTATAATTGCGACAAAGTATTGGGCACAAATACTATAGCATTTTCAACCGCGATCAAATAACGAAGACGACATCCCAGCTGGAACCCCCTCTCCAAACTAGCTCACCACACCAGCGGGAGGACGTTTGATCCTGAATTTATAATTTAACGTGCTATATAACTATAATATACAGAGAACTCTCGATATCTGGAAAACCTTGATATCTCGAAAAAATATTTTTTCCCTTGAAATTTCGTATTTCTCTAATGTTAATTTCAATTCCTATCTCGAAGAGTTTTCACTCCAAACCTTGATATATCAAATTTTTTTCGAAGCCAAAAATATGTAGCATCATAAGCTTGTGAGCGATTTTACCATTTAAAGAAATGTTTTGGAAAAAAACCTTACTGTGTAGAGGGACGAGACTCATGTTTATGTGGAATGCCGCTGTTTAAGAATCAATTCAATTTCAGGAACCATTTTTATTAGATGGCTAAGTTCTACGACACAGTACATTAAAAGGTACAAGATGCGAGACAGAGAGCAACAACACAAGTACACAGAAGAAGAAGAGAGAGAGAGGCATCATGGGAAAAACCCGGATGGCTCCAGTAGCGCCATCTACCGTAAAAAGGAGAAGGCAGTGAATTGCAACCGCTACAACTGTTTCTTTTAAAAATATAAATTTGAAACGTGTTTTTCTCAGGCTAAATATAGAGGAAAGAACGGATTTGCTTTCATTTTCATGTTATTAGGTTATTCCAACAATTCTCGCCTAACCCAATTCAATATCTTCTTTTGAAAACGTGCGTTATCTCTGACAAGCTTTTATTATCACAGAATACATTCAAAAAATCACTCAGAACAAGTTTTGCATATTTATTCTTCGAACTTGCTTTTTCTTTACAATCCGGCGAAGGGGGAAAAAAAACCCCGAGATTTCAAACGTAAGGATTGTTTTTTCTATTTCTGACTAAATCTTACAATCTTATACGATTCAAAGAATATTTAATTTTGAATTTCTTATGCCCTTAGAAGATAAATATGGATTTTTAAAATGAAAGGAAATGTGTTTCCTTGAAATTCTTTGCGCCTTTAAACCAGACTATTAAATTTCATGTTTTCTAGGAGGAATGTTCTGAGTTTTCGGCCCTGTTGCTTCAGTTTGTGTACTATTTGTTTGAAAATGTGCCTAAAATAACTGCCAAATCATTACTGAATTTCCAAGAAGAGATTCGAAGATATTAGAGACTTAGTAATAGTGGATTTGCATGAAACGTAATATTTTAAAAATACAAAGGAATAGGCATACCACAGAGCTGTGAGGCATACTGTTTGAAGAAGTTTTATAACACGAAGACACTGTAATTAAAGCAATATAAAACGAAATTAATATTCCACATTCATGATAAATAATTTTTCTAAAAATGCATTTTTAAATGAAAAATTTTAGATTTAATTCTTGAACACAAAACACACCATATATTTTAAATATTTGCACTCTGCAAATATTAATGATAATCCGATACAAAATTCTCTTATCCTTGCAATTATATTTTTATTAAAATGAGAGTATAAGTTACGCCAAAAGATTTTTGAAAAGTTATTACGTCATTATTTTTTCATAAATTATTAATAACCTTTTAAGGAATAATACAAAACTGAATTAAAAATTTGCGACTGGCAATTCCGAGGCGAATATGGACAAGTTTTCTGATTTGTTTATTTACATTTAAGTGCTGGGACTGTGTAATTCCGGTGTAATGCTAAGTCAATGGAATCTTCAAAGCGGATGTCCAAAAGCCCAGCAGATTAAAGTCAAGGTTTTTAATGTTAACAAAAAAACCCAGAAAACTCGTCCATATCAATTAATTTAGTGTTTCTGTAATATTTTCATTCAACAGAAATAGCAACGCCAAAGATACGAGTTTTGAATTTGAAAGTATTGCTTTAAATAATAAAAAAAATTAACTTTTCAATGTGTAACGTTCTAAATCATTTGCTATTATGCCATTGGGGCGTCTGTCAATTTACGTACTTTCTTGTAAATAGTTTTTGCTGTTGTCCGTTCTTGGAATGGCAACATATGATGTCTTCTTGTTATTTTAGATTATTTTTTATTGAAAGTAGTAGGAAAAAGAATATGGAGGCCTTTCTAGGAGGGTGCCATTTTTTTTTTTCTCTTGACCGAATCAGATCGGCAATATTTTTAGCCCGTCTTTTGATGGCAATTTTCACTTCTTTTTTTTTGTTACGGATTGAAAAGAACTTTGGAATGAATAGGGGATAATAGCCGTTATTGCTGAAAATCCCAAAAGCCCCCCAATCAAATCAAATTAACCCTCCGAGCAGCGCAAACGTCTTTTTATGTTTCTCATGTTCAGTTCAAAAGCAGAGAGCGAGTATTTATATGTAAATGTTCTTAAACAATCGTGGATAAAGTATTCTTAAGATTTAAGAGATATAATTAAATACAAAAAAGGTCCATTCATTTACTTTAAAAGCTAAGTTTTCTAACCTGATAGCTAAAAGTTCAAAATAATTGGGCGCTCAGAGGGTTAAAAGTAGTAGAAACTCTGATAGCGTTGGTGATGGCTGTCTCATTATCTTTTTCATTTATTTATTTTTGTATTGATGAATGTTGTAATTAAAAATACTTTTAGAGTAAAAGAAATAATGACACGGGGGTAAAGAACATTATTCAATGAATTGTCACAAAATCTTAACTGAGACATTTCTTACGATTCATAGTATTTGTAAGCAAAATTTGAAAAAAAAAGTCATTCAACAGTTTGTATTTCTGTAGAATACAAGCTATTTATGACTTTTCACTTTTATTTATATAGAATACCCTCTTTGGCTATCAAATTGATCGTCCGAAATATTTTCTTACCTGGTTGTTAAATTATCAATGAAAACTGCAAAAATATTTTAAAATTCCCCTCTGTTGGTTGATAACATATGTGGTTGAAAATTATGGATTTAATGAACTATGAAATGTATGTGAAAGTGTGGCAGGCCAGTACAGTTGAGAAATATATGCATACTAGCTGATATGCCCGGCGTTGCTCGGGATAAAAATATTTTCAAGTCCAAGTACTTATAACACTTTCAATTTACTAAAAGTGTTTTTCGCGGAAGCATATTTCGTTGATTTTGGTTAATCAACTGAACCTTTGAACCAGCAGTGAAACACCCTTCTTTTTTTTCTCCTTAGTTTGAACCACTTGGCAAGAATCTTATAGTCCTTCGTACTCCATTTTCCCCTCCCCATCATTGCGACAGCAACAGCAGAAACTCTTTCATATCTTTTAATTTTTGCCATTATCTGGACTACAATTATATTCTCTTTAGTGTTTTTGTCACTGACCGAAAAAAAAACCGCATAGTGTTCTTTCTTTTTCTCCTTAGGCCCTCTCCCTTCTCCCTCCGGTAGAAAGTGGGTTCAACAATCTTGAAGAATTTAAAACACTTGTGATTATTAAAAATTTGTAAAATTAAATGAAGCATCGCGGAAAGAGCGTAATTAACATCATTGTATTGTGGCGCCAACATATTGAAAGAGGTATATGATACGAAATAAAAGCTAAATAAAATTTCTGCCTTTCTGTTAACATTCAAAGTAAACAATATTTTTATCATAACTTTCACAATGGCAAAAATACCGGAATAAAGGATTTGATAAAACGATCAATGGTTTGAATTTAATTACAATAACAGAAAGCATTGTTACAAATTGTGTATGAAATAAATTTGAAATGTTCATTAAATTAAGAAAAAGAATGCATAACATTTAATTTGAAATCATTAAAAAGATGATTTTCTGCTCTATAAGATGATTTTACAGTGATAGGAATTAAAATATTATTCTTAGAAATTTAATTTACGAATCCTTTTTTCTTAAATTTCTGTTATATAAATGTTGATTTAACTTTTCGTTGATAATTTGGATTTAAAGAATAAAACAGACGGTCTATATATTATTATGATTGTTTAAAAACAATAAAAAATTAGCTAATTTCTTTAAAAATAAAAGTTTTAAAACTTGAGAAAACAAATTATTTTTTATTTAATTATAAAAAATACAGTAATATCAAATATTGATAAAGTGAATTGAAAGTAATTTAATATCACGGTTTTCTTAGTCTATAAATGGCATTCAGTAAAACAAAAGGATTGAATGTTTGTGAAATATATATACTAAAAAGTATAATTTTAGTAATTAATTTTCTTTTTAAATAAAAAATAATATATCTGTTGATGAAAAAATGGAGGAAATAGATTATTTTTTTCTTCATTTTTGTATTCAGAAATTCTCATCAGAATTTCTGCTAAATTTGAAATCTGAAGAAAAGCATCTCATTTTCTTTGAAATTCTTTGAAAATGAGATGAGGGAATGCAAACATGTTTTTCAAATCATAGAAGTAAGAATATATTTAGCTGGAAACATCGATACTGATTGAAAAATGAATCCTCAAATATCCAAACACACGAAAATATGAATTTGTATCACTTTCCGAAGAAATAATGTATTTCCTAAAATTTTTCTTATTTTATTCTGTTTAAAATTTGCCTTCTATATTTTATCATTTTCAAATATTATTTTTGTTCGAATCAGTTTTGGTACTGAAAGTTGGTTGGAAACGTATTGTCGCATGTAAGCAGTTGTTTTCTCAGATGTAAATTCTTTTTGACAGATGTATAAACAAAAACACCCGTTCTTTTTAGTAAAATGCATGTTAATAATTTATATAAAATATTCTTAGGTACATAAAATGCTTGTTTCAAAATATTCCTCGTCTCTAATTCAAATTTAGATGCAAGTTTATTCCTTACAGTTCTTCCTATTCAAAAAATATTCTGAAGAAATTATTATTCATTTATTCTTAGTTTCCAATATAACTTTCGTTATACACAGAAATGTGACAAACAGTTGCATTATTGAAAGTGTCCTTTAGCTTTCGTCTCGAAATATATCGCACCAGTTCAAGATTCGTTTTCTACATACAGAAATAAAATTTATTTCCCAAATGACGATTATTTTGAATATTGCCATTTCTAAAAAAGTATAAAACTGCGCGATATTCTGTTTCTCGCGAGAATTGTCGATATTGAAGCTGTTTTATATTTTTATGTTGTTTTGAGTGAATGGTCGATAGCGTCTACAAAAATTCGTAGACTTCACACAAAGAAATGCAACGCCTTCAAGCTAACGGAGCATAGGATTGCATGCGAAAGTACAGACGCATATTTATTTATTATTCATTTAATTGTGTCTTTTTAATGTAAAGAATTTCTTCTCCCAATTTCAATTTTTAATGTAAAATAATACGTGCAGTTACTTTGGTTATAAGGGTATGATGGCACGTGGATTGACACCATACAACCCAAATGAGCAGCTCTATTTTAATCCGCAAGCACATGCATGGGGTCTTTCTCACCCCCGCCTTTTCTTTTTTGTGAAAAATCCTGGAAATCTTTCAAATCTGCAATTGTTACTTCACGTACATTCAAGAGTGTTCTAGACACAGAAAATTGGTGTAGCGCTAGGGGTGGGGAAAACCTACCGTTTTTTCCCCCGGTTAACCGGTTTTTTAGATTATTTTTTTGTTCCGGTTATAATCAGCTATTTTTTAAAATCCAATAACCGCGTAAAAGAACAGGATCGGAAGGTGGGCTCGATTTTAGGTTCGATTAGACTAAAATTTACCAAGTTATGAAGCTTTGAATTTCATCATCTTAGTCCAATCAACGATAATAACTTCCTTCGTTATGGCTATAGCATACTAACGTGGTACGAGCTCAAATGGGCTGCACTACTTTAACCCCTGAGAACACGCATGGGGTCTTTTTGATCCCTATCATGTCTCTTTTAATAAAAAATCTGCAATTTTTAAAAAACTTGCTATTGTTAATTCATATTCCTTTTATGATTTTTTTCGCCCTTGGCGTCATTAGTGGTACTCCAAGTGTAAATGCAGCTCGAGGTATGATATTGTTTTTTCGTCCTTA
>BGPR01017568.1:9069-24796 GCA_013235015.1 Araneus ventricosus | reverse complement strand
TTTTTATGCGGTTTTTGGCCTCAGGACAATTAAAAACCGATATGATGGATGCTTTTTATGCGATTTTTGGCCTCAGGACAATTAAAAACCGATTTTTTCCATCCCTTGCCATGGTGGATGGGCTTACGTAACTAACAGTATCACACATGTACAGTCATGCACACTGAACAGTATAGTCGGTTCAACGTGTAACTTACACCTTAGCCGTTATTTTACGATTCATTTGTCATTTGTAGTCGAACCCTTTTAAATTAGGATGCGTACAGCGCCATCTGTTGCTAAAATTTGGAATTATTTTTTTTTCTTATGTCATACTCTTCCCCCCTTCTTCAATAATATTCCGTTCAATTAAGCGTCATTCTGATCAATGGTTCTTTTTTTATACCGTTTTGAAACTTTGACTTTAATTATAATCACCCTGTAGATTGCACTTTATGTTTTCACTTTCTTTTGTATTTTAATTATAAAAATTCTTTTTTTTATTTTATACTTGACCCTATTCTGGCGTTGTAAATTGTTTCGCTCGTCTTTTTATTCCGCTTTGAATTTTTGTTGTTTTTCTTCTATTTCAATTGTGTTGTAACAGTTATAAATGATAAAGTTTAACGAAAATTAAATTAAATATTAATAGAAATTGAATTAAAAATTAATTAAAATTCTTTTGCACTATACAGAAAGGCGCATATGCAGCTGCTTCTGATAGAATACAAGAAAATAAAATTAGAACTTCAAAAATTAAGTTAAAAATTATCAAAAATAAATGTTAATAAAACCTTAATAAAATTGACAACAACACACCTTTTACGCGCGTTAACGCAGCAGCATTAAGTGATTTCTTCATCAGAATATTCCAAGAATTTTATAAACAGAAATAAACTTATTAACAAATAGAAATTATCAAATAATTAAAACACAAAAAAGCAAATTAGAACGAAAAATACAATTAGAATGAAAGCAATATGGAAGAAAATTGGAAAAGAACCAAAATGGCGATTCTTCCTCAGAGGCCACACGCCATTGTAGCTCCAAAACAGGACAAACATTTTCTGAATAAAGGAATGACCATTAGTCAAAAATTATTCCTTTATGTGGCCTGAATTTTGTCCAACATCTGAAAATAGGAAAAAGCAAAAAAGCAAAAACATAACAGATACCTTTACAACAGAAACAATAATGAGACATAAACCAAAATGCAAAAAGTCATCCTCTTTCAAAACAGACGCTCTAAACAAGTAAAGCCAAATAACATCAAGAAGCCCCTAGCTCCATCTATGTAGAAGAATTCGAACTATTCTCCAGAAGAACAGAAATTCTTAAAAATATTTTTTAATAAATTATTAACTTTTGGGAAATAACCAGGATATCCGTTATCTTTTAATATATTTTTTAAATGATCTAAAGCCTTAACAAAAGTATAATGGTTATTACAAATATTTTTAATCCTATTAATTTGAAAAAAAATTTATTTTAAATTTATTAAATTTTTGATTTTTTAAAATTTTAAATTGAAGACATGTATGAAAATTGCAGAGTGTAATAGCTTTGAACTTAAAATCTTTTCGTTTATCATAAATTGCGACAGAGACTCCTGAATTTATAATTTTAATTTCCAGATCCAAAAAATTACATTTGTTCATTTCGTTATTAGTTTTACTTAATTTAAGCTCCTCTGGATAGCAGCTAAAAATGGAATTAACATTATCATAATTAAACAATAGAAGGTCATCAATAAAACGGAATCTGAACACAAGTTCATTCTTAATTAATTCTCTCTCAAAAGAATGATGAAATAAATTGGCCAATGCACTGGAGAAGCAACAACGCATAGGAATTCCAAGAAGTTGTTTATAGTAGTTAATTCCATTAAATAAATAATTTTCACAAATATTAGCTCTGCAAATTTCTAACCATTTAAATTTATCAATTAAATCAGTATTTAGGCATAAATCATATACATTTGAGCAAACTTCAATTAATATATTGTGTTGGGTTGTGCTGCTTTCTCACAGTTGAAATTCGATTTTTTTTGTTATTTGAAACTTTTATACGGCTTTATTTTATTTCTTTTTTCAAGCCATCACATTATTTTAATTCTATAAACTCTATTGAATAATTTAATTAATAACGTTTAAATGCAATCCAAGCGTTACCAAACTATTCTTATCCTGTTAACCCTGAAAATTTGCTTTGATCCTCGCAATATTAGGCTTGAGTTCTGATCACCTAGCCTCCAGCTTCTACATTTCTATGTGCCTGCTGGCCCCTTTATATTGGCATGTTTATCTTCTGGAACGGTAATCAACGAGGGTCTTATTTTTCAACTTCTGATGGACCATAAAAAAGACAAAAGTAGAGGAAAAAATTAATTTGTTCCAAAAGTTAAGTGAAAACTTGGTTACTTTTCGGCATAATCGCCGTGAAGAATCAGGCATTTGCCATATCTGTGGACCAGGTTTCCGATACCCTATTCAAAGAACGTTGCCGCCAGTGATTTGAGATGGGCCTTAACTCTGATTTTAATATCCTCATTTTTCTGGAAGCTTTGGCCTCCTAGCCAGTTCTTCAATAAACGTAAGAGATGAAAATCACTCGTCGCTAAGTCGGGGCTGTTCTCCAGGTGATCAGACTCGTCCCATTTAAACTGCTCCAGAAGCTGCTGGGTTGCAACAGCACTGTGAGAGCGGGTGGTGTCATATATGAGGATAACTCCAGAAGTCAGAATGGTTCGGTCGATCGTTGTAATCGACTTTGGCCGTTGTAAAGTCTAACACGAAACAGCTGCGTTAATCGTCTTCCACAAACCAACCTTCTGCTTGAAAGAAACGAATAACACAACGCGGCTCGCACTTAGCTGGAACATCAACTCTACCAGCTGTGTTTACTTGCCGACAGCTGAACTCAAACTGGCCAGCTGGGGTCGGCAGTAATTGAGGTTGCGGTTTGAGACATGCGCAGTCGCCCCTTGCTCATTTCCACCAACTACCACTTGTCTGCCTCCTCAGCGGCTCAATAGGAGGTTGAAAAAACGACCTTCGTATCCTATAAAACCAAGAGGATGATCTGCCTCTCGTGGGTGTTGAATGACTGAAAACACTTTTGTCCGATCTTATAGAGAGCAAAGCACACCAAAAGTGAAACATTCCAGGGCATACCCAGATAACAATTTTAGTTTGCAGCAAATTTGCAGCAGACTTGCACTGCAAATCTGCAAGCTTACAGCAAATTTGACACGAAAAGAGTGCTAGTGTGAAACAAGTTTGCAGCAAGTTAACGCAAGCTTCGAAGTCACCATGGGACGAACTTGCAGCAAGCTTGCATTGCAAATTATAGCAAAAACAAAATACGAATACAACCCGGGATAGAACTCGCGATCTACGGCTCCGAAGCAGAGTCACTAACCGTTCGGCCGACAAAGATAATTATCTCTTTGTATCAAGCTTGTTTTGCAAATTTGCATTGCAAACGAGGTAGCGCTATTTGTCACGATGAACTTGCAGCAAGCTTGCAATGCAAGGAAGGTGGCGCTAGTTGTCACGGAGAATTTGCTACAAGTTTGACGCTTCAAATTTGCTATGACAAGGTAATATCAAGTCAAAATCAAACTTGCTGCAAACTTACGTGCTATCTGGATACAGTACAATCAATCACTGAACATGCTATTTTATTTTTCCAGATGATAGCAGACAATCAGATTGAACATACTTTGTGCTCATTACATGGACAAACTGTATAGTACACGTTAACTGTTCAATGAAATGATATTAGACGTCCTAATTTGACAGTTCCTTTAAAAGTAACGTTTTTCTTTGCACTAGAAAAAGTATCCTACAATCTAGTTAAGACTTTTGCCAAATTTCATGATTTTCTGATGAATAGTCTTTGCTTTTATTTCTCGGAAACGTGTAGTTTTATTTGGAGTACTCTTTGTATTGTACCATTTATATAAACCATATATAAATTTATATTCAAAGAAATGTCACTATAATGATAAAGGGATGTATGCAGATAAGATCGATCCCAGATTAAACCATTTTCATAACTTTGATTGTATCCGACTGTGTTCGGAGACGTTTTATTGAAAAATAACTTATATATATATTTTAATGTTATTTTTCAACTGCATATGTTTTAAAACTATGAAAATATTGTAAAATTAATCTTTCAAAATAATATTTTTTAAAAAAAAACTGAGAAATTTGAAGAAAAATGACTGAAATATTTGCCTTACGCTAACAGCTAGAGACAAAATCATATTCTAAATATACGTAAATCCTTGTAGGAGTACATTTTTATGACAGTTATCTGTGTTATGCTCTAAAATATTTCTTGTACTTCAAAATAGTTCTGAGATATAGCTGAACATAGTTACTAAACTGGTAATTTTTCATAAAAAATGCTTTTTGTTTATATTTAAGCACTTAAAAATAATACTTGATTTTAAAATTGACCTTAGTTTTCAGAGGAAAACAACAAGTATATTACAGGAAACAGTCTGAGAAAATTTCATATCAATACTTGAATAACATTTTGAGAAATCATTATTACGGTAGACAGTTTTCCTCAAAAATATCATTTCTCAGAAAACACATTTCAAGTTTTCATGCAACATAAAATAATGCTTACAGTTCGGTAATAAAACAGCTGTAACTCCATTTATAATTCACGTACAGTAAAAAGTGAGCCAGTTTTAGAAAGCTGATTAAACAGGCTACAAAATTAAGTTACAAAAATAGTTTGATAATTTCATCAAAAATGACGATTTTAAACCAGTCGGATACCTTAAAATCACGTATGCCCAAAATCAAAAAATATTTCTAAGATTCTTAAATTAGTAATTTAACCATTGACGCTAAAAACCAGAATTTTTCTATTTCAGATTCTTTTCCAGGTATTCAGTATAGTTTACTGATGCTATAGAAATAAATAGTATCTAAGATGATTATGTATTGTATAGGAGGAACAAAAAGTACTACGAGTAAGTATCGTTAAAAATTTCATATATGTTAGGCTTCAAACTCACCTATTACAAAAACGGTTATGCCGCATTTTTCATCATTTTAGTGTAAGTGACTGCTGACTGAAAAATTCAGGCAAAAAAACACACCCTTATATTTTTCGACATTTTACAGAAATATTTCTCCCCAGCGACTGATGGAGATCTCTCTTCCTAAATAATTCTGGAAAAAAGCGTCAGTCAGTTTATCTTGCGACGAATTCCCGCTATAAAACGACTCCAACACTCAATGGCAAAGCAAAATACATGATTCTGTGGTTACCAGAGTCTTGTTTATGTTTTAAAAAAGAATTATTCTCCTGAATCAAAAATTCAGACACTGGGGTAAAGAAATCAGAACTTTTCCGTTTAAGATTTTTTTCAGTTATTCAGTATGGTCTACTGAATCAATAGAAATATATAGTATCGAAAATAGTAATATCTAAGAGTAAAAAAAGTATTACGAATGAATATTGTGAGATATTTTATAAATGTTAGCTTTCGAACTCGCCTGTTATAAAAACGTGTGTACCATATTTTTCATCATTTTTTACAAGTGACTATTGACTAAAAGATGCAGACAAAAAAGTTATTTTATTACTCGACATTTTGAGGAAATATTCCTCCCCAGCGACTGATGAAGATCTCTCTTCCTGAATAATTCTAGAAGAAAGCGTCAGATAGTTGGTTATCTTGGAACGAATTCCTATGATAAAAAGGACGCTCACACTCAATAGCAAAGCAAGATGGCTTTGTGGCTGCCAAAGTCTTATTTATTTTATGAATTTAAAGAATTTCAGTAAAGCAGACTGCTGATGTATGACAATCATCTTTCAAAACGGCTCGTTTCCTCATCTACAAGAGCATCTGACTGAAAAAATGGCTGTCTGCAAATAAATTCTAAAAGTTATTTTCAGATTAGTTATCAACATCTGACGAAAATTAGGATTCAATGATTGGCAACATACAAAAATAGAAATTTAATATAAAATTTTCTTCCTAACTTATTCACCTTTCATTTTTTTGTCTGCTTTCTGTATGAAGTGACACAAGAAGTGTCAAATTCTTTTATAAATGAAAATTTAATATTTCAGTCGCATTCATCACATTTTAACATTTCTGTTCTTGTTTCTTGAGGTTAAAATAGTCTTGCTATTTTTAAAGGGGAGATTATTTTCTCTTTTATTCACGACTCTTTTATCCTTTCGGAGGATTTTATTACTCGCAAATCGAACTTTTATCTTCGCGGTTTAAATATTACATACTCACAGTTTAAGCAACAATAAAACTTTCAAATGCAGGCCAAATATTTTTATGAATTTTGTTTCAGAGCATTTTAATTGAGTAGGCCTTTAAATTCATGTACTACAATAAATTTATAAACATGTTCTCAAAACTCAGTAAAAAATGCCTGAAAGGTAACGAACAGTTGCAAAAGATGGGAGGGGCAGTAATTAAAACAGTATTTGCCTCATAGCTGAGAGATACAATTCATTGAAATTTGCAAAAGCATAAAATGAAATCATGTCATCTGATGTAAAGGTATTGCCGATTATTGTTTCCAAACAAAGTGACCCATTCTACCTCTACACTGAATAAACAGAAGGATACCCTGGTAGCATTGCACACTTATCACCACAGTAAACCCCCGAACTCGGAGTTGGATATAACTAAATCTGTGGTCCGGCCTCCATGTTCCCCAGAACTGTACCCACTGGGTTTCTATATTCAGAGATATATAAAGTAGTTGGTAGAGTTCCACAAACCAATTTTCCGTAATAAAGCATCGTCATGGCCTATAACTTTCCTTTTTCTGCGAGAATGAGTGGATTGAGATTCTAGGTTACACAACCAGTATTCTTTCCCTAGATATATAATATTACTACTCTGTTTTCATTGCAAGAGCGCGTGGATATTCTGTATATAAAGAAGTATTTTAGACACAAATTTAATACACGGTTTCCTTTCTTGTTTTATCAAAAGGCTAAAAAATCAGCCGTCCTGGTATGACGGGTGCAAATTGAATTTTCATTCGAGAGATTTCCCGCCAAATTTGATGTGTTTAAACAGATATATATGCGAGAGAAATGTTTAACATTGATTGAAAACAAATAAAATAGACATAAACAAATTATATCACGCGCATGATATACCACTGACGTAATTTACTACTTTCTATTAAAAACGGAAATTAAGTTGAAATATAGGATTAATATAATTTAAAATTTCTCGGGAACTATTGATCATAGCGAGATAAATTTTATATCAATCGATAGCAAATTTTATTTCACTATTTTAGAGCTATTAAATTTGAAATTAGAACGACAATTACTCTTTTAAATTTAAAATGACTGAAATTTAGGTTCTTTAACAATGAAATAATGCTGTTTGACGTTTCGCAGTGCTATGGCGCGAGTTTTATTGTTGGTGACGTCAGAGCGTTAATGAGAGACACATCTCGGCTATTATATTAGTAACTAGAAAATCACCCGTCATGGTATGACGGGTGAAAATTGCTCTTCATTCGAGAGATTTCCCATCAAATTTGACGTTTTTAAATAGATATATATGCGAAAGAAATGTTTAACATTGAATGAAAACAAATAAAATAAACATATGTTTTATGACAGGAAATATTTTTTTATTTACATATTTCTTTATTCAAAAAACCTCTTGGCGAACAACATTCCGTGTGAAGTATTTTTCGTTGTTTAACGATTTGATTGTAATTCAATAACCGTCCAAACTATATCATGCGCATGATATACCACTGACGTAATTTTCAACTTTCTGTTGAAAAACAGAAATTAATTTGAAAAATATGATTAATATAATTTAAAATTTCTCGGGAACTATTGATCATAGCGAGATAAATTTTATATCAATCGATAGTGTTAGGCACAGGAAGCGAGTTTGCCAATATCACTTGTTAGTCTCTTAAAAACTATAATCCTTGTAGTAGAGACAGGCAGCTTGAGTAACACTAGTTATGAAGAGCTGCTGGATAATAAGCTAAAAGCGTCCTGGCTTATTACATGCAGTTTAATTTCTATGAGATAGAGCATTTCTTATTGTTTCAGGAATGACGAAATATAAGTTAAAAGAGACATTTATTTGGACGACCACATTTAAGAACATATTTACAGATCACCACACTTCCATTGTACAGGGTTGATACCATAGACTAAGGATAGAGTTAGACTGCTCACGCTGTAGAAAAACCAGCATTCGGAGTGAAGCAAGCACCTGGGTAGAAATTCCACTCGTCACGTGACTAAAGAGGAACTTCTTGGCTTCTTATCGCCACATTTGGCGAAGCGAGTATGAGTAGTGTTGGAAAACGAGTAGTATTTCTACAAGTAGCGAAATGTTACTATTTTAGTTCATTTAAAAACTAATTCACGAACGGAAAAAATCAAATTAATTGGATTTTATGTGACTAGGAATTTCATTCGTTTTAAACCTTACACAATGTAAATACTTCAACTGACTGTAACAAAAACAAATTATATACTTAAACTTTTTAAATAAAAAAAAATCTTTTTATTTAAAGCAATAACTACTTAATTTCAGGGGCGTATATAAGGAGGCTGAGGCCCTCTCCGAAATAAATTGACTAGTTTCAGATGTTATGGATCATGCTCCTTAAATATACATATGTATCCCCTCTGAAATAAATCCTTTTATATGCCTTGGCTAAATTATTTAGTATATAAAAAGACTAAAACTTATTTATTTTAATTGAAATTTTAAAAAATAGTTTGGTTTTTCCAAAGAATTTAATGTTATTAACGTTATTTCTTATATTTATTTTTATAGTCATAAAATTTTTTTCATCTAAAAAATAGAACAATATAAAGAATTTCAATTTGTAAATGAGAATTTCTTAAACTTGGAAACATGAAATCATAAAACAAACCGTTTCGTTAAATTAGCGAACTTTACACTAATTGTATAATTTAACAATTTATTATAAACTTATTAATAACCTATATAGACATTTCATAAAATCGCATGAACTCTTTGTTCGTTAATAAATGCCAAAACTTTGTTTTAACCAAATTTTTTAAATAAAAATATCCAACTGCTATAAAAGACAATGTAGATAACTCATTTTTTCCAGGAGTAAAACATAGTCATCATTGAAATTTTAAACACTTTGTTCTGTGGATATTGATTAAAGAAGGATTTTTTCCCTTCAAAAATTAAGCTGTATTTAATTTTAGTTCAAAGGTAGCGATAAATTTAAATTATTTAAATTGAAGAGCCCAATGAAATATTTCAAGAGTTTGCGTTGTGAAATACCTATTTAGTACGTTCTGTGTTCTTATTTATTATTCAAAAAACAAGACAAAGATGCAGACAATGAACTTTATTTACAATTAAATAATAATACAACACTAAATGTAAATAATGACAGCCATTTCAGATATGGCGATAGTTTAACAAGGGCCCAAATTTAGTTTCATACAAAGTAATAAATGGATGAAAAAGAAAGATATATGTAAAATTTCTTTTATCAATAAAATAAAACTAATATCTTTATAAGCACGATCTCATCTTAAATACATGTTGTTTAACTCTTATATTTCTACTAATGTTCTCGCAACATACAGTCCACTGCTAATTTCTTTTGTTGCCACATCACATCTATGGGCAATAATTTATACAGATCTAGTTTTCAAGTTATATTACCAAGTAAATTACAATTATTTAAGCCATAGTTATTTGTGTTGAATAGTAATGGAACAAATCAAAGAACTATTTGTTGCTTTGAAATTTTCCCGGCGAAAGTTTTTTTCCCAAATATATCTCCTTTCTTGATTTTTTGGAAATCTGAAAAATAATCAGATAAATCTTTAAGACTTGTCAATAATACTTTTGTTTTGGAAAATAATACTTGTAATAAAAAAAGCGAAAGAGAAATAAATAAAGAGTAAATAAAAACACTAAATAAATTTTCAAACATCATATACACATAAATTAACGAAAATTAAACAAAAAGAAGTTATTGAGTTCTAAATTTTATTAATAATGTAGTTTCTTAATTATATGCATAAAAGAAAATGTTTAAAAAAATACCTAGAGATGAATTTTTACTGAAAATGAGCTATGCTTATCTTTTTTACACACTGAAAAACATTCTACGTTTATTTCATGATCATAAAAGTTTATTTTCTTTTAAATAACACAAAAAACACGAAAATTTCAGAATGTAAACAACTTCGCCAACACATCGCCAAATATCTCAATCTACATGTGTCTGATAAAATTCCATACTTTAAACACTAATAGTCACTTAAAATCTATAGATACTTCTAAAAGAGGATAATAAACAATTAACTTAAGAAAAGGATTAATTTCATACACAACAAATTGAATAATATCGTTTTCAATTGCAACAAACGCCGCAGCTAAGAGCTACGACGTATTTTTGAGTAGCTATTTTGCATTAATAAAGAAAAAAATCATAAAATTTTTACTTACCTATGAAATGAAACAGATCCTCCTTTGATAAATTTTTCTTTACACTCGTATGCACAACAGGATTTAACCATTTTCGATGAATTTTCATGAGAACCTCAGCTGGCCTTTCTTACTCACGCATTGAAATAACAAAGGATTCCCGTACGAAGTGTCTCGGTCGCGTCCACGAGTCACGTGACGAGGTGCTTTCTTCACATTGCAACCGTCCACGAGCAGTCTATTCGTATCGTAAGTCTATGGTTGATACTTGTCATACATCTTATAGGTACAGTACCAGCAACAGCTTACATGGCACTGATGTCTCTTCGAGGAGAAAATGCTTAGAGGACCGACAAACCGTACCCCTAAATGACATAGTAGAGACGAGCATATATACTCTGCTAATAATCAGTAGATCTACATATCAGCTGCTGGAATCGAATAGACAACGTCATACGATTCCGATTAAATAGCTGCTAATATAAATGTAAAGTGAAGTGACTAGCTCAAAGAAATGACGTAAAATCTTAAAGAAAGAATGCTTCGAATCTTAGAGTGAAGCTACGAGAGACAATTTAGAAAAGATGCAAGCTTCGTAGCTTAAAATACAGAATTTCCTAACATATAGCAAATTTTATTTCACTGTTTTATAGCTATTAAATTTGAAATTAGAACGACAATTACTCTTTTAAATTTAAAATGACTGAAATTTAGGTTCTCTAACAATGAAATAATGCTGTTTGACGTTTCGCAGTGTTATGGCGCGAGTTTTATTGTTGCTGAAGTCAGAGCGTTACTGAGAGACATATCTTGGTTATTATATTAGTAATGTTAAATCTAGTTATTGGAGTTGAGCAATGAATGTCGTGTCTGTTTCCCAACAAATACTCCAGTCATTCTGCTAGTCTATACTTTTACCAAAATTATGGCAGTGCAGAAGATCCCTGGTTAAATTCTAATTATTTGCTTGACTTAAGGCTTCTTGACTTCAAATAAATCATCTCTTGACTACTCAAGACAGTAGCTACTTCATCAATTCACACTTTCGAATTTTGAATATTAATTAAAAATTATTTTTATTGTTCCTTGTTTGGAATATTATTAATTTGAAATTTTTCAGTATAATATGCATCCCAGTTAAGAAGATGCATTTGATAAATATTGTAATAAAATTGTCTTGTGTGTGTACGCGAATGCAATCCAATAAGCAGGATTTAAAAAAAATAAAGCTCTTTATTTCACAAATATTCTAGAAAAAGAAACGTAGCACAGGTATTAAAACAGCACTAGTAAAAATTCACAACAGAGATTATTATTAAATCTCAACACAGCGCTCAAAGGTTTCTTATTAGCTCACCAGCTTGCTTGCTGATAAAAATCCAACTGACTTCTTGGCTTGAGATCTTGCCTTTATACTTTTCAACAGGAAATGACTTCATTACGTAGGAAGTGACGTAATCTCTAGAAAGTTCATGAAACCAGTAGAAATAGGTTGAAAGTTCGAGGACCTTCTAGAAAATTCCCTTTGTCGCCAAAGTCATCAACTTTGCCGCCAAGTCGCCAAATTTGTCGCCAATATCGCCAAATTTATCGACAAGTCGCCAAGATTAGCATCTCAGGGAAACGACTTTATAGCTTTGTAACAATATGAATAAGTTCTTGATATAATTCTTATATTACGCTGATTGTTATTAAAAACTGTTGAAAATGTAACGACATGTAATAATTTAATGTTTAAGTTAAACATCTTATAAAAATTATTAAAACATTTCTGAAATAAGCTAGACAATATAACTACAAAATGAAACAGTTGTCTTTTTAGTGTTCGTTGAGTAACAATCCTTTCAAAAGTAAGTTTTCAAAGAAAGGAAACTAAACTAACACAGTATAGATTTTCTGTAAAAAGAGTGAAATAAAATCACGATTTCTTCCATTCTCTTAAAATGAAATTTTGATTTAAGAACGGCATTATGAAAATCTCATTAGAAATATCACTTAAAGCAGAGATCGGACTGGAAAATGGTCTTTAATTTATTGTTTTTTCAATTTTTTTCTTTGCTCGGAATGAAAATGGGCTTTACCAAAAGAAGAATAGATGGGGAAACTAACTCTTGAGAGTGTACATTTTAATTTCTCTTCTCTCTCCCCTCATTTCAGTCGATACATTCTTAATCTTCCCGAAGTTATTCGAAATGGATGTAAAACCTAATAAAATAAGTGACTTCTGAATAGCCTTGTTTAAATATTTACGCTTCAAATCAGGTTACCCTATCTTTCTCCCTCTCTTTCTCAAAACGGGACATTTCGGCATCCCAAATCTGTGCTGGGGACAACATGACAAGCTACCCAAACACTGGATTGTCCCTTTCAAAATGGGACGTCCCATTAGTTATGAACATATGGAGGATTCAAAGTGGAAGAAGTCCGTGCTTTGTCCATTTTGAACTAACACTACTGTACTGCACCGTGCTGCGTCATCTTATTCTGTGATGCATATAAGTCAGTATATACCTCCGGACAAAAGGGAATTCCTTATGTCTAGTGGTTAAGATTCAGGAATCGGGACCCAAAGGTCCCTGGTTCAAAAGTAAGCACTGCCAAAGTGGTGATCCGTTTGTGATACCCGCAACACCTACTTTCAGTCCCACTATTAGGTGCCAGCACCACAAATCACATCAAATTTCATCTTCTGCTACATCCGACAGATGGCAGCACTACAAATCCTACAGTATGCAGCTCTCCCATTTCAATGTCTATGACACATTTCATAGTACAAAGAATATGGCGCATTTCATAGCACAAAGCCTGCGCACAAACACTGGGGGCAGCAATCTGAGAATATGCACGCAGCACACGAAAGTGCAATTATCGCTTCCTTGATATTCAGATAATATCAAACAAGCTGGGGGTTGCTCCTGTAATGCATCGTGCTACGCCATCTTATTATGTGATACATATAAGTCAGTATCTACCTCCGGACAAAGGGAATTCTTTTTGTCTAGGGGTTAAGATTCGAGACTCCGGACCTAAAGGTCGCAGGTTCAAAAGAACGTACTGCCAAACTACCATGATATGGTAATAGAAATTTTATATTTTCTTAATAATGGTGATACAAGACAATAGTTCAATGAGAAGTGCACTGTTATTTTCAATGCACCTCATCAATTTTGAGATATGTTTTCTCAGAAATGAATCTCATAGACATGCTTTACTTTAACTCTGAACCTTACATATATTAGTAATGGGTCATATAATGATACGTAATTATACATCATATAATCAGATAGCAGTGATGGATTATATAGTCATACAATGGTAATAGATTGTATAATCATATATAGTTATACATCATATTAATATATATTAATTATATAGTCATACGGAAACAGGTTGCCGGATTACAGGAATACGTTCATATTTCTAGGAAAATGCGAGTTGCGGGAACTGTAGAAAGACTGGTATTATAGAAATGAAAATTTTACAATAACTGATGATATGAAACCATTTTTAGATATACTGTCTATTGAAATATACATCTTATATTAAGCCAACTATTCACGTATTAAATGATGAGACCATTAAGCCGTAACCAAACGATATAAGAAACTATTGTGACCTACTTTCAGAGATTCGTGGAATTTTTCAGAATTTTGCATTTCATTATTGATAACGGTATAATTTGTTTAAAAAATTCTTGATGAAATTCGAAAGAATTATTTAATTTATATTTGCATTGCTAAAATGTCATTATATATTTAACGGTTACTTTTTTGCTGTTTCCATGTAAATTTTCATTAATTAATTGGGAAATTTATTCGTATGAAGGTCTTTTTATTGTTTTACTGTTTGAAGTCTTTACAGAAACTTTGATTGCGTAGCTAAATTATTTCTTAATAAATCTTAAATGTTACGTTAAAGAAATATCAATAGCTTTTGGAAGCAGAAAAGAAATAAAGAAAAGGAAGAAGGAAGAGTATGAACCAGAAAGGTATTCGAATGTAATCGGATCTTTTTACAGAGTATGTAAATTGAATTCTACATCTATCACTAAAAATATTTAATTATCTTCTGTAAGAGTTTAGTTACAGAGACTCTTAACTAATTTATTTTCATCGGTGATTACTTTTTTTCTTCTCCAGAATCTGTTCAGTGTTAAAGAAGTAATTAAAATGGATTAAAAACCTTTTTTGCTCATTAGTCTGATCCTCTTGTCGTAAGATCTATCTCGAATAATTGTGATGCTTTGTTTTATATTCCGCTTTTAGTTATTTTATTTATAATATCTTTCGTTTTCAGTTTATAAAATATTCATCATTTTACACTTCTAGCAGATTTTCAGAGTCCAGTATCAGTGGTGTTACCGAAAGCACTTTTCATTCTTCATGGGTTTCTGGAACATAGGATTTCTCCTCCTATATATTCAGTATCTTGCGGCATCATCGCCAGCTGTGTTGTTAGCTGTATTTGCATGCGTGTCTACCTCGCCCTTTTCTGTGATGTCATCTCTTAATCAATAGCGAAGGAGCTGCTGCAGTATTTAAAGGCGATGTCCCACCTGATCACTCTCTCACTTTTCGTTATCATCTCACCGCGCGCGTGGTCATATAATGCACAACGTCAACGTGAATGAAGTTCGTTCATTAAGGTTTCTGTAATTAACCCTTTGAACGGCAAAAATATTTCAGCTGAATGCTTTGAAAACGGCCTCTCTGTAGCTAAATGGTGAACGCAAATGTTTCGGAGCAGGCTTTCGGGTAATAAACAGAGAGCAACTTTCTACGCCGGAGCCGGTTTAAGAGTAATTATCGGAGAACGACTTTCTGCGACGGAGCCGGTTTTAGAATAGTCATCAGAGAGCGACTTTCTACGTTCCAGCCGGTTGATGGGTTAAAAAATGCGGGGGTCATCGAAACGTTGTAAAATGCATAGTTATATGTAGTTGTAGACTATGTAGAAATGTCACAACAGGAAAAACAAAGAAAGAACTGAAAGTTAGTCTAAAAGTTGTATTCTTAATCCCAACGCTTCGCAATAAATCTCATTCAGTATAAAGAACGAAATATTCCAGCCGTTTCGCGCACAATTCTGAGTCAGTGACGTCAGTGGAAGCAAACAGCATATAAGTGCGAGCGATTCGTAATCGTTATCAATGCTAAGCGGAAGCATGGCAAGGAAACGAGCTACTGATCTTGCAGTACGCAATCAAATCATACGATAGCATAAAAATGGCCAAATGCTCTACTTGACACAATCTACAATGTGTAATAT
>BGPR01017567.1:7418-26297 GCA_013235015.1 Araneus ventricosus | reverse complement strand
TCTTTTCGCGCGTAAATAAATGAAAACTGGGCAGACGATTTTTAAAACTAAGCAAATTCTGGCATCTCTTCGGTCGTTCCCGTGATTGAGGCTTCGCTCATGAATACCAGAATCCAGGAAACCGTGTCGGTGCTGCGGATATTGCATCTTCCGCCTAGAGTTGAGGCGAAAGAGAACTCTTTAAACTCCTGGGGGGGCAGGAAGGATTGAATTCGGGAAATGAGCAACGAAAGCGACCTCAGACATTCAATTTCACCGTCGATTGACCCCGTAATAACGGCAGAGACACTTCTGCGGATGGAACTTCTGGAAACTGCGCAGTCGATTTTTGTTCGTGCCATATATGAATGCGCGCCTGCGTCAATTTTTGAAAGAATGTGCCAGACTTATAAACAGTTACCACTAATATAATTCAACAAAAGATATTAAAAATTAATTAAACTTTTGTATTGGACAGAATGGCGCATATGTAGCAACTTCCAATAGAATACAAATAGAGATAATACATGAATGCGCGCTTGCATCAATTTTTGAAAGAATGTGCCAGACTTATAAACAGTTGCCATTAATATAATTTGACAAAAGATATTAAAAATTAATTAAACTTTTGTATTAGACAGAATGGCGCATATGCAGCAACTTCCAATAGAATACAAATACAGATAATATATAAATGCGCGCCCATAGGCGGCTGGTGCACCAAAAAAGTGGGGGTCAAAAGAGATGCGAGTGTGTGGGTGGGGCGCCCCTAAAGTTTTTTTTTTTTGTAAAATGGACTATATTATTGGATTTTAACGTCATTATTGATTAAATGACGACCTCTAAAAATTCGGTACACGGCCTCAAAAATCGGAACGGATGGCCACCGTAGACTCCCTCCTTCCAATTCAAAGTACCATTTCAATTCTCATGAAATAATAGCATGAGAAAAATATAAAACGCTTACCTATTAAGTCAATTCTTCTTTCTTTAAACTCGTGAATCGATCAATGATGTCGTCACAAAACGGCGTACTCCCAAACATAGAGAAAACAGGCCAGTTATAAATTTATTTATTTGATATTATGTTATACAATATACATCCGTATTATAAATTAGAAGAAAGATAGCCTGCGATTTTTGTTTTTCGCAAATTGTTCTATTACCTTAGTAAAGTCAATATCTACAGTATTTTCGATCTTCAAAACAGCAAGTGCAGAAAGCCTCTCTTGACACACACTATTTCTAAGGTATGATTTTAAAGATCTTAAGCACGAAAAACTTCTCTCACATGATGCAGTTGAGACAGGTATCACAAGGAGAATTTGGATTAGTTTTGTCAAGTATGGAAATATGTATATCACAGAGTTCCTTCTCAACAAGAAAATTGCATCTTTTCCTCAGTTCTGTTATCTCCGTGGATATTTCTGGCAAAGAGTCGATGTATTTGTTTTTTACATTTTCTGAAAAATTTGTATCTCTCCCTTTATTTTTTCCATATCAAGATCATATGCTTCAGAGACTTTTTGAATTGATGCAATTTTTATAATCTTTGATGGATTGGAACATGTTACATCTTTTAGAGACTGAAAAATATCCAGCTCATTTTCTTTGAACCTTTCGTCTATTGTGTTTAAAGCAGCATCTATAACTGGAAAAACAATTTACGTTTAATAGAACGATTTAACACCTTGTGACATGCTGAAGGAACTGCCGCCTGTTTCCGAAGACACCTTTCTAGAGCGTGGAAGTTTTGGAGAAGTAAACGATTTTGCTTTCGTTAACGTATATCCACAACTTTTCAAAAAAATCTGCACCTCGGAATTCGTGCAAACATTCTTTTGTTGTATTAACCAGTTCTTTAACTGTTAAAAAAATTAGCGATTTTGATTGCAAAGCTTTTGAAAGTGTATCTGTAGCTTCCAAAACTCTTTGCATCAGAAGTAGACAAAAAATGATTTGGAAACTTTCGATATTATTCAGCAAAGATTCAGCTTCCGGTCCATTTTTCGATGGATCGTTAATTTTGAACTTTGGAAAGTGGGGGGGGGGCAAGGCCCTTTACTTTTGCAAGTGGGGGGAAGTTGCCCCTATTGCCCCCCCGGTCGAGCCGCCTATGTGCGCGCCTGTGTCAATTTTTGAAAGAATGTGCCAGACTTATAAACAGTTACCATTAATATAATTTTACAAAAGATATTAAAAATTAATTAAACTTTTGTATTAGACAGAATGGCGCATATGCAGCAACTTCCAATAGAATACAAATACAGAGGATGGAATACAAAAAAAAAGAAAAATACAGAAGAAGTAAACAATAGCGATGACAATACACCTGTTTACTCGCCCATCGCAGCAGCAGCCAGTGATTGCATCAACTATATTGTCCTACAATTAACCAACAAATTACTATAGAATTAAACAATATAAAAATCGTGCTCTAATAATTAAAATAAATAAAACACATAAAAGAAAACAATTAGAATATAAAAGAAAAACAATTAAAATGGTAGAGAACTCGAAGGGCGAACTTTTTCGAAGACCACTCGCCATCGAAGTTCTAATATGGATAAATTTTCTGTCAAGGATATGACTACATAGTCAAAAATTACACCCCCTGTGGCCTGAATTTATCCATCAACTGAAATATGTATATATATTGCAGAGTTTTCTTTCGAATTGTACGAAACTTACAGAATGCTTGACAATACATAAAAAAAACATCGTATTAAAATTTGAATATTACGAGAAATATGAGCATTTGTAGTAAATAATGTTTTACTGCGCATACGCGAAATGTAGTTCTATATGCTGACAACAGATGGCGCCATGAAAAGCTACTCTAAATAAAACATAAGAAAGGCGCAGTTCCGGTCCGCACCGTAGATTTTTCGTGAAAACGTCGGGATAAAGTCATAAAAAAAGTATTTGGTATTAATATGTAATTTAATTATCAATCTCTTTAATAGAATATTTACATAAATTATAATGGTTACAGAATAGATAAGTCACAAGTTTATAATATGTAGCAAGGGACTGTGGTAGCTTGTGAGTTATCTAGTCTGTAACTGTTATGCTACTTTGTGTAAATATTGTTTTAAAGAGATTGATTATTAAATTACATATTAATACGAAACACTTGTTTTATGATTTTATCCCGACGTTTCCACGAAAAATCTACGACCAAATTGCGTATTTCTTACGTTTTATTTAGACTAAAGCATTCCATCCCCGGAAAAAAAAAGGAACTAATTGGGCGTAACGTTAGTTTTAATGCTAAATTTCTTCCACATTCCATTGTTACCCAGTTTGCAGGGAAATGGCCCCATAAGGACCCCACGCAGTAATGCCATACATGCTCCAGGCTTCACCTTGAAATTTGCATTTGTGGTTTCCGAGAGCTCATATTCTAAGAATCCAAAGGTCACAGAGAAGCATAACGCAGTTATGATTACAGGTTTGTCTGTATTTTGATTGCTGTAATGGACTTTAACGATCAAGAACTGGTAGAGTTCACCTGGACAAGTCAATTGTTTTGAGTGGAAACTGAATTGCTTGGATTATTATGTATACTCGTATGAATATTTATGAATTTTCCTTTGGAGTCGGTTCCTATTCGAGCTTAAACGCTGGTGCAAAAAATCACAAATTGACTAATTTGCATTCTATTTAGAATGTAGAGGTATAAATTTTTTAGAATTTTATTGGAATTATTTTAAAACTAAAAACATTTGTGAATGTTAAGTTTTTGCTTCCATTTTGTTTCACAAAAGTGTTTTGCTTTAAAATTCAGGTTAGGTCTCAGATAAAAATATGGGTGAGAAAAACTAATTTTGCTTTTCGTGTTCGGAAGTTTGTAACGGAAATTTCGAAAGAACGCGTTTTGTTTATCGTCTGCCATTTTAAAACCTTCTGTACGGAATATTTATAACCTTTCTTCTGTGTCTTAACATATAATATCGGAAAAACTATTATTAAATATTTAAACAAAAGCACTTTCTAAATTTAACCTCAGGTGATATTTAATCCTAGGGGCTGTCCATAAATGATGTCACACTTTTTTTCAATATTTTTGATCCCCCTCCCCCCTTTGTCACAAAGTGTCACACTTGACCATACCCCCCTCCCTCTTTGTCACGTGTTACGCTATATTACATAAACATATACTTACAGTTCAGAAACAAAGCACTACGTTACAGATCATATATCAAATTTTATTTTTAAACTTTAACTATGTTTTAATGACATTTATGAGCAGAACAATAATAATGATTATATGTGTACTTATTTTGTATGAAATAAGATTAAGGTTTACAACAAAAAGCATAATTAATATACAATAGTAATAAAATATTAATATAAAAGAGCAATTGTAAACAGTAATATTTTGGAATTTGAAATGGAATTTGATATATTTTGCTTTAAATCTTATATTTACTTTATGAACACAAAATACTCTTAAACAGATTTAATTTAAAAAAAAAAAACGCGCCTCAATAAGATCAACCTGTTTGTGCCACTACCAGTTCTACTACCCACCAGGTGGGGCGACGTATCTTTTGTTGGACACAGTTACTACTAGTCTTACTACCACACCAGGTGGGCGTATGCTTTGTTGGACATTTACAGTGTGAGCAGGAGGTTTTCCTAATGAGGAAGAATTCCCTCTGCTACCTATATCTTCAGAACCTACCCTGAATGCCTTTTTGAAAAAGAAAGGAATATAAGTGAAAAAAAAATCGCATGAAAGTTGTTTTAGCACCGATTAAAAAATACCCTCAAATTCTGGTAATTTCAAAAATAACTTCAAAATTTAATCTGCTGATTTTAAATGTTTTTATTTTAACCAAAATGTGTGATGTCACACTTCCTGTTGCGCCCGGCCCGCCCCTTGGGGCAAACTGGCGCAATTTCGCGAGCCCCCCCCCCCCCCCTCCAAGCGTGATATCATTTGTGGACGACCCCCTACATTAAATTCAGTATTATCTTAATTTTTTAAAACATAATTTCCTTTCTAAACTTAGCAGTTACGCTAAATAGCGGACTGAACTTAAGTATAGCTTCGGAGTTATTTGTGTAGCGTTTAATAATAATCCGATATTATACAAGATATTGTATAATGTTTTAAGCCTATTTAATAAAAAGTGAGCGAGGCATTTTCAGATTTAATAACTGGGCTAAGGGGCCGTACACAAATGATATCACTCTTGGAGGGGGGAGGGGTTAGTGAAATTGTGACAGTTTGTGACAAGGGGGGAGGAAGGGGTTACAAAAAGTGTGACATCACACATTTTGGTTAAAATAAAAACATTTAAAATCAGCAGATTAAATTTTGAAATTATCAGAATTTGTTTCATGTGATTTTTTTCACTTTTCTTTTCGAAAAATGCATTCAGGGTAGGTTCTGAGAATATGGTAACAGCAGAAATTCTTCACCATTAGAAGAAAACCTCCCCCGTCACACCCTTGAAATGTCGAACAAAAGATACGTCTCCCCACCTGGGTGGTTGGTTGACCTGGTAGTGGCCCAACCAGGTTGGTATTTTTGTTGCGTTTTTTTTTTTTTAATTCAATCTGTTTAAGAGTATTTTGTGTTCATAAAGTAGAGATAAGATTTAAAGCAAAATATATCGAATTCCAAAATACTACTGTTTACAATTGCTCTTTTCTATTAATATTTTATTACTATTGTATACTAATTAGGTTTTTTGTTGTAAACTTTTATATTATTTCATACAAAATAAGTACACATATAATCATTATTATTGTTATGCTCACAAATGTCATAAAAAACATAGTTAAAGTTTAAAAATAAAATTTGATGTATGATATGTAACATAGTGCTTTGTTTTTGAACTGTAAGTATATGTTTATGTGATATAGCGTAACATGTGACAAGGAGGGAGGGGGTATGGTCAAGTGTGACACTTTGTGACAAAGGGGGAGGGGGATCAAAAATATTGAAAAAAAAGTGTGACATCATTTATGGACAGCCCCTAATTGTATTTTGAGGCGTATTGAACGGTACTAAATGCACGCAGCTGTGCAATCTGAAAGCGAATCCAACACGCACATTTCGAAATAAAACCATTTTCGCAACATATTACAGAAAAATTTCGAATGCTGCATTGTTCGAAAATTTATTTCGTTATCAGAATTAAACAAACAAGTCGCCGCACCAACTAATAAGGCCATGCGCCGCCAATTACAATCGTGACGAGGTGGCCGAGTGGTTAAGGCGATGGACTGCTAATCCATTGGGCTCTGCCCGCGTGGGTTCGAATCCCATCCTCGTCGGATATGATGAAACTTTTTTTTCTTCTTTACGCTGAGCGAGATTTTTATAACCATAAACCTTACCTGGCCGGTTTCCTCCCGGTGAATTAATAGTTATAATATTGTTCGAAAATTCGTTAATTCATTACAGATCGTCTGTTGCACACCTTATGACGTCAATTCCACATTTCTTAAAATAAAAAAATACTGATCCAATCAAATATTTAGTGCACTACAATAAAAATCAGAATTTCAAGTTTAAAGACCGATAATATATTTTTATACATCCAATTTTATTACAGACAGGTACAGTAGTGTTTAGAAATGTACAAATAATAAAATTTTTGATCATTGCGGAATTTTGAATTTAAACCTTATCTGTAATTACCACAAATCTTTTAAAAAAAATACTAGAGCCATGCTTTAAAAAAACCTACTCAATATGCTGAAAAAAGACAAAATCTTTCATATCTTGGCAATTAACAATGGTAGAATTAACCGGGGATAAAAAAAATTGTAGCAACAATGAGAACGATTTTAATAGAAAGGATAATTTTATGAATTTGGAAATGGTGTAAAGATAATTTTTACGTTAATATATTTTCGTAAGTTATCAAAGAAAATTTTCTTTTTTATTTAATTAAAATTCTGATTACAATTTTAAACCAGCGAGAGTGGTCTCTCCAAAACTTTCTCGTGCGCTCCTAACACATGTAGAGGAAAAAAAGCTAAAATGCAATAAAACGAACAAGAACCCTTAACGCAGTGAAGAAAAATAGAAGCGAAACGTCATACGACGATTTCCGACGGTCGTCCAATGCGGAAGTGGAATTAGAAGCCGGCGTGATTACGAATAGGGCTGGGTGTAAGATAAAGGAAACGAAATTTGCAATTTGAACGCCTTTTTACTTTCTCGTATACGAAGTATACAAAGAGAAAGTATTGCAATCGTCAAAAAATTCGAACTCGAGATTTTGACAAATCTCCACATTTTAGACCTCCCTGAGTCAGAAAAACACAATTTTGCAATCATGTCTGTCTGTCTGTGAACACGATAATTCGAAAACTATTAGAGCTACGGGGATGAAATTTGGTATGTGGTCTTTAAACATAATTTGTAGGTTTCTTTCAAATTTTGGACAAAATCCGTGAACGGGAAGTCTGTCTATCTGTATGTCCGCGGTCATGTGAACGCTATAATTCAAAAACTTGAATGGCTAGATGGATAAAATTTGGTACACAGTTTTATCGTCATGAATGCAGGTCCGTATAAAATTTTGGGCCAAATCCGTCGAAAAGGGGCGTTCAAATTGCATATTCAATTTCTTTTAATCCGATTCTTATGCGGAAAGTACTGGTAGCAATCTGTTATTGTTGTAAATTTTATTTACAACAATAAAAAAATTGTAACAATTTTTTTATTGTTGTAAATAAAATTCAAACCGATCTCATTATTTCAGCAAATCTTTTATTTACGCGCTTTTGCAATTGTTACGGTTGTGGCAGTATAAATTGTTTTCTTGGGAATTCAATTCAAAAGCAGAGTTTTCGCTTTAGTATTCATTGCATTGCCTATTTTATCGCACCTGCTTCAAAGTAATATTTTTTTTTTGAAACGTGTCAACAGATATTTGATTTCACGTTTGTTTGTTTGTTTCACTTTTGCGTATACGAAGTATACAGAGAGAAAGTATTGTAATCGTCAAAAGAAATTCCAACTCGAGATTTTGACAAATCTCCACTTAGAAAGTATACGAGAAAGTTTAGGGGAGACCACTCCCGCTGGTTTTATACCGATTGACACAAAAATTGGACACAAATCTACTATTAAGGTGAGAACACCACATATCAAATTTCATTTATCAAACTAATTTTTACGTTCTCGTATACGAAGTATACAAAGAGAAAGTATTGTAATCATCAAAAAATTCGAACTCGAGATTTTGACGAATCTCCACGTTTTAGACCTCCCTGAGTCCGAAGAACACAATTCTGGAATTATGTCTGTGTATCTGTCTGTGAACACGATAACTAGAAAATATTAGAGCTACTGGTATGAAATTTGGAATGTGATCTTGACACAGAATTTGTAGGTTTCTATCAAATTTTGGACAAAATACGTCGACGGGCAGTCTGTCTGTCTGTTTGTCCGCGTTCATGTGGACTCTATAACTCAAACACATAAATAGCTAGATGGGTAAAATTTGGTACATAGTTTTGTCATCATAAATGTAAGTTCGTATAACATTTTGGGCCATATCCGTCAAAGGGTTGAACGTCTGTCGGTCTGTAGAATCGGATACTTTTGAACGCCATAACTTCTTAAAAAATTACTTAGATAAATTAAATTTTGTATGTGGCCGTCTAACCTTAATTGTAGATTTGTGTCTAATTTTTGTGTCAATCGGTTGAAAAAAAGGCGTTCAAATTACATTTATGCGGGGGAAGGGGAAATGGCACCTTTTTGGGGAAGTATACGAGAAAGTTTAGAGGAGAACTCTCCCGCTGGTTTAAAGAATCTATTGCGTGCAAAAGTATGCAATTATACAGACGGACAGTCAACCTTTTGACGTATTGGGTCCCAAAATTTGATACAAACCTACATTCCTGATGATAAAAATGTGCACCGAATTTTATACACCTAGCTATTTAAGTTTGTGAGTTATCGCGTTCACATTAACACGGACAGACAGACTTCCCTTTGACGGATTTTGTCGAAAATTTGATAGAAACTTACAAATGATGTGTAAAGACCACATACCGAATTTCATCTCCGTAGCTCTAATAGTTTTTGAGTTATCATGTTCACAAACATAATTCCCAAATTGTGTTTTTCGGACTCAGGGAGGTCTAAAACGAGGAGATTCGTCAAAATCTCGAGTTCGAATTTTTTGGCTATTACAATACTTTCTCTTTGTATACTTCGTATACGAGAAAGTAAAAACGAAAGATTGCAGTTTTAATGTTCTTTTTTACTAATATGGTAGAACCCCTAGAAGCCGAACTAATTGGGGCTGGATAATCTGCTCGGATAATCCGGAAGATTCAGTAAAATACTCTTGATATACCAAAAGCCGTTCTGCGAAAGAGTACGGAAAAAGCCAGCTGCGTTTCGCATGCCGAACAGGTTTAGTTCAGAAGAAGATAACCAATTTTATTTTTACTAATTAAGGTGCTGAATTCATTCTTAAATACAAATTCAAAGGTTCTTTTAAGGTAGGAAGAAACATTAGCTGTGCTCCTAATTTCTAATTGTTATTTCCCTCCATTTTTTAATGAAAGATTTTCAGAAAATTAAAGAAAGATGTTCCGATTATCCGAAATTTCGGGTTCCTGGTAATTAGCATCAGTGTTCTGATAGTTGCCACAGAGACACCTACAATAATGCATTAATTAATTTGGTAGGAAACAAAACTAATTAATGAAGTCATTCGAGCTCTCTTGCAATAACAGCAATGCATTTACTGAATAAATGGAAGTGGTTATTAAAAAAAGATGTTCGGATAATCCGAAATTTCGTGTTCCTGTTATTCGGATCCTGTTATTCAATGTTCTGATAGTTGCCACAGAGACACATACAATAATGCATTAATGAATTTGGTACGAAAATAGGTTAATTAATGAAGTCATTCGAGTTCTCTCGCAATAAGAGCAATGCATTTACTGAATAAATGGAGGTGGTTATTAAAAAAAGATGTTCGTGTTCCTGTTATTCGTGTTCCTGTCATTCAATGTTCTGATAGTTGCCACAGAGACACCTACAATAATGCATTAATGAATTTGGTAGAAACAAGAGTAATTAATGAAGTCATTCGAACTCTCTCGCAATAACAGCAATGCATTTACTGAATAAATGGAAGTGGTTATTAAAAAAAGATGTTCGGATAATCCGAAATTTCGTGTTCCTGTTATTCAATGTTCTGATAGTTGCCACAGAGACACATACAATAATGCATTAATGAATTTGGTACGAAAATAGGTTAATTAATGAAGTCATTCGAGTTCTCTCACTTATTAAGAGCAATGCATTTACTGAATAATAAATGGAGGTGGTTATTAAAAAAAGATGTTCGTGTTCCTGTTATTCGTGTTCCTGTTATTCGGATCCTGTTATTCGTGTTCCTGTTATTTAATGTTCTGATAGTGTCCACAGAGGCACCTACAATAATGCATTAAAGAATTTGGTAGGAAACAAGAGTAATTAATGAAGTCACTCGAGCTCTCTTGCAATAACAGCAATGCATCTACAGAATAAATGGAAGTGGTTATTAAAAAAAGATGTTTTTTGGATTGTCAGAGGAAGATTTCGTGTTCCTGTTATTCAATGTTCTGATAGTTGCCACAGGCACCTACAATAATGCATTAATGAATTTGGTAGGAAACAAGAGTAATTAATGAAGTCATTCGAGCTCTCTTGCAATAACAGCAATGCATTTACTGAATAAATGTAAATGGTTAGTAAAAAAAGATGTTCGGATAATCCGAAATTTCGTGTTCCTGTTATTCGAAGGTCCTGTTGTTATTCAATGTTCTGATATGAATTTGCCACAGAGACACATACAATAATACCATTAATAATTTGGTACGAAAATAGGTTAGTGTGAAGTCATTCGGTTCTCTCGCAGCCAAGAGCAATGCATTTACTGAATAAATGGAGGTGGTTATTAAAAAAAAGATGTTCGTGTTCCTGTTATTCGTGTTCTGTTATTTCGGATCTATTTATTTGGATCCTGTATTCGTGTTCCTGTGGAAGATTTCAATGTTCTGATGAATTTGCCACAGGGTACACCTACAATAATGCATTAATGAATTTGGAAGGTAGAAACAAGATATATGAAGCTCATTTTAGACTCTTCGAACAATGAGCAGCATGCATTTTATAATAAATGTGAAAGTAGTCATTAAAAAGATGTTCTGATTTATCCAAATTTCATTCTGTATTCGGATCCCTATTCAATACCGTGATGTTCCACGAGACACTATAACGATTAAATGATTGGCTACTGATAGGTTGCGCAATTAATGAGCCGTCTTACAGCTTTCCTCTTAAAAAGCAATGCATTTACTAATAAATGAAAGTGGTTATGTAAAAAAAGATGTTCCGCGATCTACCGAGTTTCTGTTATTCGGATCCTGTTATTCGTGTTCCTGTTATTCGAATGTTCTGATAGTTGCCACAGAGACACCTACAGTAATGCATTAATGAATTTGGTAGGAAACAAGACTAGTGTGAAGTCATTCCGAACTCTCTCTCGCAATAACAGCAATGCATTTACTGAATAAATGGAAGTGGTTATTAAAAAAAGATGTTCGGATAATCCGAAATTTCGTGTTCCTGTTATTCGGATCCTGTTATTCAATGTTCTGATAGTTGCCACAGAGACACATACAATAATGAATTTGGTACGAAAATAGGTTAATTAATGAAGTCATTCGAGTTCTCTTGCAATAACAGCAATGCATTTACTGAATAAATGTAAATGGTTAGTGAAAAAAAGATGTTCGGATTATCCGAAATTTCATTATTTCACATTATTCAGTCCGCATTATTCGTGTTCCTGTTATTCAATGTTCTGATAGCTGCCACAGAGACACCACCACAACAATGCATTAATGAATTTGGTAGGAAACAAGACTAATTAATGAAGTCATTCGAACTCTCTCGCAATAATAGCAATGCATTTACTGAATAAGAAACGATAGTTGTAAAAAAGATGTTCCGGATTATCGAAGGCCCTAAATGTTCCTGTTATTCGTGTTCCTGTTATTCAATGTTCTGATAGTTGCCACAAAGACACCTACAATAATGCATTAATGAATTTGGTAGGAAACAATAATAATTAATGAAGTCATTCGAGCTGTCTCGCAATAACAGCAATGCATTTACTGAATAAATGGAATAGTTCTATTAAAAAGATGTTTTGGTTATCCGAAATTCCTCGTGTTCCTGTTATTCCGGATCCTGTTAATTCGTGTTCTGTTATTCGATCCTGTATCGCTTCCTGTTATTCATTGTTCTGTTATTCAATGTCTCTGATTACATTGCCACAAAGATTTGTCTACTAATAATGCATTAATGAATATTTGGTAGGAAACAAAATAATATAATGAAGTCATTCAAACTGTCCTCACATAACAGCAAATGCAATACTAACAAATGAAGTGGTTATTATTTAACAAAATGCTTGTGCGTTCACTTTAATGAATTTCGCCTTTTGCTGCTGATTCTTCCTATTTTACTTGAGCAAAATGGTGTAACGAATTTGAATTAGAAGCTTATCAATAGAGAAATTACCCATCTTACAGCCAGAAGGCGCTCATAATCAACCGTCTGTTGCCCGCTTTAACCATTAAACGGTGAGACGCCATTAATTTCTAAAACTATTCCATGGATGACCGTTAATCTTTTAAATAATTGGCTTATAAGTTAGCAGAATTTCAAGTGCATTTATTAAAGAAAGGGGCCAATAGTAAATGGTAAAAGCTACATTGTGAGAAGATTCTTTACTGTTCAGGTTTCTAAATAAGAAAACGAAAAGCAGGCAACGCATCAATATAAATTTAAATTTGCGGATTACTTAACCACTGGGAATGAAGTAAGGTATTATAGGTGATACATGGATAATCAATTAAAACGGTGCTAAGCAGTGTTATCTCTCTAATAATGAAAGCGAATGTGTATTTTTCTGTCCGTTCGCCTGCTAAGAAGGAGATTGTTTTGACCCAGGTCTACCAAATTTTGTACAAACATATTTTGGAGGGTAGAAATATGCACCCTATGCGATTTTAGTGAAATTTTAATTATAATTTTAGTTAATTAAAAATTATCCTGAAATTGTTGTTGTTTTTTTGCTATAAATCGAAAATACAAGTATTATCGCAATGTCTTACAATTCAAAAAATTATCTTTTCGGTAACACCAATTTATTTGCCGTCCAAGTTTGTGTGGTGTTTCGTTTTCCAATTTGTTTGCATAATTATCAACAATACTTTTTATTTTTGCAATGAAATTCAAACTATTTTTATGGTTTATGCAAATATTTAATTGTGTTTTTTCTTCCATCGTTATTTTTGTTCCATTAGCTAAGGAATGCAGATTCTAATCATTTTTTCATGTGCTTTGGCAATACAGGAATAAATTTTACTTTCTCTTCTTTTACTTTATCAACTTTTTTGTGGAATCTGTAAACAAAACTCTCTACGATGTTAATTCAAAATTAAAGATAAAATTTCAAAAGCTTGCTTTATTTTGCAATTAATTAGAATTCTAACTAAAATATTTGAGAAATTTGTCCGAAATGCACATTCCCGCCATACAAAGTATGTTTGTATCAAATTTGGTAACTCTAACTGTGTGCCCTGCATAGCTCCAGCAGACAGACACACACTCGCACATTCGCTTTTATTATTAGTCATGATTTGGGTCTGGTCAGAGAACTGGGGAAATCTTCGAAAAGTGAGTAAATAAGCAAATGATATTCTAAAGATTCTTTTTCGATGCATTGTATACCAAATTAAAAGATATACGAAACGGTTTTCATTAAAATGTAAATTCTTCGTCACTACTCATTAATGATGTATTTATTTAGAGATTAGGATATGTCTGTTTTTTCGGTTTTTCATGTAAATGGATATTTACCATTCTTCCTGTTATTTTTTCTTTACGAAAGGTATTATTTTTGTTATTAATCTGCGGCAAGGGAACCGACCTGATGAGGTTTGCGGTTAAATAAGACCCTCTTGCCATAAATACGAATCACAGAAAGAAGAATTTAAAAAATCTTCGGAATTTGAGTAAATAAGCAAATGATGTTCTAAAGATTCTTTCACAATGCATTGTATACCAAATTGAAAGATATACGAAGCGGTTTTCATTAAAATGTAAATTCTTCGTCACTACTCATTAATGATGTATTTATTTAGACATCAGGATATGTCTGTTTTTTTCTGTTTTTCTTGTAAATGGATATTTAACATTCTTGCTAATAATTTTTCTTTACGAAAGGTATTATTTTTGTTATTAATCTGCGGCAAGGGAACCGACCTGATGAGGTTTGCGGTTAAATAAGACCCTCTTGCCATAAATACGAATCACAGAAAGAAGGATAAAAATCACTGGAAAGCTAATGTGTTAATGATTTCACAATTTTGGAAGATGTCATGATTTCTTTCATTCAGAATCTTCATTATGTTGATTTTTCTTGCCAAAAATCTTTTGTTCTGCGCAATATTGTTCTTCAATTTTGGTGATATTTCTGATATAAATTGAGGAATGGGTACTCTTCTTAAATAAACAAAATTCTTGATTAAATACTGTTCTAGAACGGAGGCCGACCGTATTTATACATTTCTCTACAAGTTGATGGGGCCGCGGTTGCCTCCTGGCAAAGTCTCTGCTTCGGGACCGGACGGTTCCAGGCTCGTTAAATCCTTCGGGACCAAACGTCTTCCCTCTGGTATGGCGAGGAAGCTTGAAGGGTGTAGGGATGCTGGGTCAGAAGTCTTTCTCGTCATCTGACCACGGTTCACAATGACGAGGTACATCCCAAAACCACTCACTTGTTGTTCCAAAATAAGACATCAATATAATTTAACTAAACTACCTGCTGATAATAAATGCACTACTTGACGCTATGCATCGTAATGTTTTCATTAGGTAGCTTTTCATCTCCGGAGCAGTTTTATTTTTATTACATACTAGTAGTGCCCTAACGGCGTTGCCCGTGGCATCCTGAATTTCAACAATTTTTTTTAAAAAGCTTGCAATCTTCAGCTTCAGGTTTAAACTTTGAAGCCATGACGTCACGTGGTTTCGACGAAATGCATGCTGGGAATAGAACACCGCGACCTCGGTAGCGCAGAATCAAGGAGGGGAAAAAATGGAGCGGAAATATTGTAACATTTCAGAAGAAAATTAATTAAGATTCAACTATAAAAGATATTTTAACCGTTCTTGTTTTAAATCAGGGGGGTTATTCCATTCATTACCTCAAAAAAGTGAAAGAGTTAACGTTATTAGAACGGGGGATGCAGAAATTTAAATACGAAAACAAAATTTTATCGGCAAAACTCACTATTTTTCAAAAATTTCTCAAATTTCAGTGAATTACGTTTGAAGCTCAAAGCAAATTTCATCAGAAAGAAAATTGTTTGTTCTATCCAATGGTGCATTGATTGTTTTTCAACGATCATTAGAAAATATACTGCAGCCGTAAACGTGCCGAAAATGACCCAAAACAACACAAAACATTAAATAAAATATTTTCTAGATTAAATTTTAAAATTCCGGCTTCGAGGTGCATTGAGTCGCCATTACGACTACCTGTGTGCCAAATTTCATGACTGTAAGTGCGATAGATTCGTCTGGACATCGCACACACAAACATTGTCTTTTATAAATATAGATCTACTAGCAGTACGCGCACGGCGTTGCCCGTGGAATCAGCACTTTAACAAAAATGAATGAAAAAAATACCTCCCACAATGACATGAAAAAGTTTTGACAACAAAATCAAAACAAAAGATACACATTATTTGATTTTCCTGCCTATTTTTTTCGCCCTACAGTACAGAGTACGTTAATCCAAAACAGTATTACAAAATTGGAACCTGAAAATGATTATTATACAGCAAGATTATTAAAATTGAATCCGAAAATAATAATCGAAGTAATTCAATCAGGTGAAGGTCATGACGTATCCAGCGCGTCCGCCAATCAAAATTGCCAGCAACGTTCCGAAGAAGTGCCGCGCGAGGAACTCGATCGAGAATAATAACTCTTAACTGTCCAGAAAAAAATTAATTTAAAAAAAAACTTGAAAAGATATTTTAACCGTTCTTATTTTAAATACGACAGAACCGTTCTAGTTATAAGCTGAAAAAAATTGAAAATAATAGTGTTATTAGAAAGTCGGATGCAACAAATTTAAAAACAAAAAGAACATTCCGATGCCAAAACCGACTATTTTTTAAAAATTTCTCAAAATTCAGTAAATTACGTTAGAAATTCAAAACTAACTTCATTAGAACGGAAATCGCTTCCTCTTTCCGATGGTGTATCCATTTTTGTAGTACAATTATTCAAAACCATTCTATTGAGAAATTAGCGCGAAAAATCAACCAGAACAACACAAAACATTAAATAAAAAATTTTTCTAGATTAAATTTTAAAATTTCGGCTTCGAGGTGCATTCAGTCACCATTACGACTACCTGTGTGCCAAATTTCAAGGTTGTAAGTGCGATAGATTCGTCTGGACATCTCACACAGACACGCACGCACACACACACAAACATTGTCTTTTACACTGTAAAAAAAATTCCGTAAAATTTACGGTTTTAAACTGGCAGCTGGGTTGGTTGTGCAAAACCGTAAAAGTTACGAAGTAAATCCGTAGGCACAACGGTTTTTTACCGTATGAAATCAAGTTTTCTCCGTAAAAATTAAGTCATCGAAGTAAGTGACGTCATCGATTGAGTTGAGTTGTTTTTCTCCTTCTGTTCGAGTTGAGTTGAAATGTGCTGATGTGTGTTATCAATTAGGAATATTAATTAATCAAGGCTTAATTATTAATTTCAATTAGTTTAATTAATATAATTTTTAATTGAACTTACTTGGACGATTTCGATGCAAGATGGTGACGGGGATCGAAACCGCTCATAGAAATAAAAAGGCAGCTGCTCTAACCATCAGAATATCGGAGACTTCATATGAAGTAAAAATAATCTATTTCAGTTTTAAAGTCACTATAGCTCTAGTGGCGCCACCTAGTGGTGTAAAAATCAACTATTGCCAGAACACGTGTTTTAAGGTTAGCTTTCATGAGTGACAACAGGTTACTGCAACATGTGTAAACAATAGCGGAGATGGAACCCTATTAAAAACATGAAATGAATGCAATAAAATTACATTTAAGAAAAGGGAAAGTTATCGTACGGAAAGCAATACCGTACGGTGAAAAATAGAATTTGAACTGACGGTTTTAAACCGTTTATGGCTAGAGCGGAAAACGGTGAAAAACCGTTTTGTCAACAAAACAGCTTTAAACCGTCAAATATACGGAAAAAGTCCGGGAAAAAAACGGATATTTTTTACAGTGTATAAGTATAGATACATTGTTAAAAACATTTTAGTTGAGACATTTTCCGTGCCCAGATCCCATTTCTTATACATTCTTATCGATTATCAAGTTTCTTTATAAAGGCCAAAAATATTACTTACTTCCCTCGCAACAGGTTGCCATTTTATTTTGAAATCGCTCCCCACCCCCATTTTTTTTAATAAGAGGCACCCCTTCGCGAACCTTCCGACATCATTTTGAAAACTAGGAACGTCACTCAATGCAGCAGCGGGGCACCCCCCCCCCCTGCCTCAAAAACATTCGTCTTTTAAAATTCATCTCGGCGCAAGAACCTAATCGAGGCCCTACCGAAGAGATCCGGAAGCATTCGGACAATGTTTGAAGAGCCGGGGGTTTCTTTAAACATCTCACGCTGCGGTGATGTAAAAATAGATGTAAAAAAAATGGTACCCAGTTGTTGCACCGGACCCCCCGTTCGATTTCTTGATTGAGATTCACTGTGGGTGGGGCCTCGGTTTCCGCTGCCATCCCCCACGCTAGTAATAAAGATGCGAGTGCGATAGGCTTCGTGTTTCTGTGAATCACATCAAAGTCAGAATCCAGTTGATTCACTGTACCCGCGCACGAGACGTTAGGGGGAGGGGGTGAGAGGTAGGACAGTAGAGACAGGGTCGGCCTTTAGCCGATTGGACCAATTGCTCCAAATAGGGCCCCGCGCCAGGGTGCAGAAAAGAATGTACGCAAACTTCGTCAAATTAAAATTAGATATCGTTTTGATTTCATAACCTTATTCTTAGGAATTTCCGAATTTATGTTTTTAAATTCGTTTCGAAACAGTGTTGTAAAACTTTTCTCCTACATCTGACATACCTGAAGAGTTTGTCGGCAAATATTTGGGTATTTTGGCAAATGGAAAGTTATTTTGTTATAAAGTTGGTAGTTAATGGCGATTTTATCGTCAGTAAATAAAACTCTAATAAATATCTTTGAAACGTAACGAAATGTTATTTCAGCTTTCAGTTATTAATTTGTCTTTAGTTTAACAGAAATTATTCTTTTAAATTAAAAACTATAAGTCGGATACAAACCTGTTTTGTTACAATAGAAGTATCCTTGCCGGAAAGTAACATTTACAGACAAGAAGCCTTATCATTAAGGGATGTGAAATCGAATTTTACTCTTGACGAGCAATAAGAACACTAAATTCGGTAATTCCTTGAGATATTCGGCCAGTAAACCAGATGAAACCAGATTTTGTTGCAAGAAGTACAGAAAGTCTCTTGGACACTGGAACTTATTGAAGTAAGTTGATACGTGCGATTTTCTTTGAGTTGGAAATTGAGAAACGACAAGAGATCTTGAAGTGACCGACAGTAATGTTCTTTTTGGAATCTGTAAATCCGTCTTATTTTCGCTTACGCGTATTTATCTTTCTATATCATAATGGTATTTGTGAAGCGTATGTGAATGCTTACTTTTCTTTAGCTTTTCTCCTTTTCAGAATGGGTTCGTACATGTATCTGTGAATGCTTACTTTTCTTTAGCTT